>VDFB02324045.1:0-42463 GCA_007258455.2 Sequoia sempervirens | reverse complement strand
AAATTGATTGAACCTATTCCACATATCTTAGCACATGAATCATCACCAAATATAACAAGTCCTCCATCATAATTTCAAAGTTTAACAAACTTACTCTTGTCTCTAGTCATATGGTTAGAGCAACCATTATCAATGATCTAATAGTTCTTATCCTGTCTAGCATGAAAAGAAGATACCAAAGTACCTTCATTTCTTTCCTTTCTCTTTGAAGGGAATTCCTTCACATATATTTTAGAGTTAGTAGAAACATGTTCATGTTTTAAATCCATGAATAATAATTCATCATTATAAATACTTGCATCTTCTCTAACATAATAGCTTTTCTTATTCATCTTACCTTTGTTCTCTTTTTTTTTTGTCATTCATAACTCTGTTTGGATATCTCAAAACATAGTGACCTATCTTTGCACAACTAAAAAAATTGAAAGGTAGCTTACCTTTATACTTACCAGTACCCCTTCTCATCCTTCTCAAAAATTTATCCTCCACATCATCAAGATCTTCTTGAATTGGTTCTTCAATCTTCTCTATTTTTGTAGCCTTAAAAATAGTCTCAACTTTTGCACCATTGTTAGTACTAAATTATCTCATTTAAAATGTAGTTAAAGAGCCATAGAATTGATCTCTATAATTTTAATGATCTAGATTTTGAGATTCCTCAACAATAGAAACTTTATGAGTGTAAGCTTTAGGAAGGGTTCTAATATTTTCTTTACCACTTTTGGTTCTTTCACTTTTCCACCAAGACCTCTAATGGAGTTGACCACTTCATCTACCCTCTGTATATAGCCTATAATGTTTTCATCTTCAAACATCCACGAGTTATGAAATGTGATCTTTAAATTTTGCATCTTATATTGTTTGACCATAGCATCTCCTTCATAAATACTTTCCAACTTTTCCCAAATTGTTTTACCAATTTTCAAATTCATAACTTTCACTAATTTAGAATTCATAAGACTACTCAAGAGAGCATACCTTTCTTTACTATTGCTTTCATAAGCCTTGATTTCAGCTTCAGTTCTCAGACCATTTGTAGGCATAGTATATCCAGTCTGAACTGATCTCTAGATATCATATCCCAGATTCTCTAGAAAGCCTTCCATCCTTGTTTTCTAGAATACATAGTTTGTTCAATCGGATATAGGGATCTACTTCTTGTGCACCATCCCAGATCTACCTCAAGCAGTTAAGATTTCTTCCAAGGAACCTTGCTCTGATACCAATTGTTGAATGCACAAGATAATTGAGAGGGGGGTTGAATCAGTTGTACCTTAAAACTTCAAAACCCTCATTAACATTTAGATCCACATTCATTCATTAAACCCTTAATTTTGTTATGATGAATTAGCATGAAAAGTAAATAGCAAAAATTGAAACAACTTAACACCACACACAAGAGAACACCATATTTACATGGAAAACTCAAGAAGGGAAAAACCATGGTGAGGATTACCTCACAATATAAGTAATATCAACACTGAATACAATAGGGTTCACTATTGGAGGGCTCACTACCCAATGAAGAAAGCCTCACTGATAAAAGGCTCACTGCTAGAATAGAAAAGAAGATAGATAATGAATGTTATATAGAGAAAATCATCTTGATGCAACATAGAATCCACCACAATGACATCAATACCTTCATAGTTTGATTGAAGAATTGTAGCCACCTTCTGCTCACTGCATCCAGTATAGCAACACATGAAAGCTTGCACATATCTACTCATTTTTTCACTCTACAACACTACACTTCACATCATTCACATCTATCTCATCTATCTTAACATCCTTCAACAACTTAACTCATACTTATACCATCTTAAAGCTTGAAACTCTCTCCAAGGTTAGCTATGCACCTCAAACATGAAAATTCAAATCAGGTCAGTCCAAAACACTTTCATGGTGGATAGAAGTGAAAGTGGACCACATAAAACTTAATTGGGACCCAAATATATAACAACACTCAATCACATGATTCCATAAACAATAATTATCCATCACATGTAGTGTAAACACCAAGTCAGTCGTTACCCATGAAAACACCATTAAAATTTTAAGTAAACACTTCCTCAAAGCCAAGGATGACTTGAAAACCATAGACCATGCTTGAACATGATCTAGAATATTCCTCAAACACATTGAAATCCACCAAAATAATGTACACAACTAGTACATCCAAACAACTCTATCATACACTATAACTCAAAAAACCATCTTCTGAAGCACAAAACCTCAAACCCTCTTGACTAAGGTAAACTACCAACACCATAAAAACACCTTCATAATCACAAGACTTGAAACACAACTATAGAGAAGTGTGGAGTAGAAACATTTCTCCCAAACACCTCTGCTACATAGTCACACACTGGTGAAAACAACTTCTTATGTACGATGATCCAACATACCAACTCTTGAATATAACACATATGAACACATATAATCAACATATCCAAATTACAAAGGAATATCTTCAACCTAGAAGAAATGCATAGAAAAACCAAAACACAACTCTGGCACCTAGAACACCATTGCAACACATTGTTTCCTCTTTTTATCAGTTTTTCTCAAAATCACTTGGAAAATAAGCACCAAATACACATCCTCATCATCTTCATCACTTCCTTATACATAGATAGAAGCTTATCAAAGAAAAAATTGATGTTGACACCAGTCACTTTACTAACAATATAATGCAACTAATCAAAGCATCAACTACTCATACTCTTGTAATAGACATTAATGACAACACAATCTTATTGAAATCAATGAAAACACCAACTACTCACCACCAAGACCATTGATCGCATTGAACACTTTATCCACTCTAAGCATGTAGGCTGTAATATCTTCATCTTCAGAAATCCTTAGGGTTTCAAATTTTTCTTTGTAGTTATGCATATTTTCTTGCTTGACCTTATCATCTCCTTGATAAATGCTTTGTAACTTTGTCCAAACATCTTTTGTAGATTTTAGACTTATCACCTTTCCAAGTTCAAAATTAGAAAAACCACTCATAATAACATTCCTTGCTTCGTCATTTTTCTCATAATCCTTGATCTCATCATAATTTTTTGGACCATTAGTATACAAGGTATATCATTTTTCAACTAATTTCCTAGCTCCAAATATAAGAGAGACTTGAAAGGATTCCATCCTAGCTTTCTAGTAAGAATAATTCATTCTATCCAACATAAGATTTTTAACACCCTTCCTATGCACTATCTAGATATACCTCAAGTGGTTAAGCTTCTTCCAAGAAATCACAACTCTAATACCAATTGTTAGATGCACATGAAAATTGAGACAGGTGTTGAATTAGTTGTACATTAAAACATTCAATCCCTCATTAAATTTCAAACCCTTATCAACATGTATACCCTTATTAAGCATTAGTAGAATAAAAACATATGAAACATCAATACAAACACAACAATACACAAGAGAACACCAAATTTAAATGGAAAACCCTAAGCAGTGAAAACCACAATGAGGATCATCTCACATGTATATGAATATCAACACAAAATACAATTAGGCTCACTACCTAGAAAATAAGAAATGCTCACTGCCCAAAGGAATCACTATCTATAAGAAAGAAGATAGAAGAAATTGTTATAGAGAGATTCACTATCTAAGAACAATAGGAAAATAAACCACTACAACTCTACACCATCCACAACCTTGGACTCACTGCCTCTAGAAACTCCAGACACATTGAAAATGTAGACACCTTCTATTCACTACATCTAGAGTCATAGGTATTTAAGCTTGCACTGAGATCACCAAACTTGGTCAAATTTGAAACTCACACACACCTTACACATGCCACACACATCTCAAACAATTCACCTTGCATATTGTGTGCAAGTGAAATCCTAACTTAAAAATGCAAAACAAACAAGTGTAATGTAAGAAAGAAAGTCACAAACCTACACTCAAGATTGGCCTAGCTTAACTCAAACAAAATGAACAATAAAGACACAAATTTTACCTTGTTTAAGTTGTTTCTTTGGTTGGCCATTTGATTCTTGATTATGTGTGCTCCTTTCTTGATAGAATGGCTTAAAATGATGCTTAAACTATGGGAAATGCAATGATGAGTGCAATGGAAGTCGTTGTTGATGGGTTGGATGCAATATGCAATCTTGAAGTGGATGTGACAATGGTGGCTTGAAGTCTTCAATGCAAGTGTGATAAAGTTGGCTAAGTGAGTAATTGTAGAATGAAATAATTTTAGTTTCTTTTAGGGAAAATCCTCCAAAATAATGGAGGGTTGAGATGTCTTGAGGATGTGGAGAGGAGATGATAAAGTGGCAATGAGGTGGCATCCACATGGAGGTACTTGCAAGTACCTTGGGAATGGGAAAGGTCTCCTCATAAAGGAGTTTCTTGTCCATTTGTACAATGAGAGGACAAGGGAGGAATTAAAAATTCCTCAAAAATCCTCACAGGGGTTGAGAAAGGAATACAAAACTCCTTATGGGGGGATGTGAGGAATTAAAAATTACTCAAAAATCCTCATGGGGATTGAGAAAGGAATACAAAACTCCTTATGGGGGATGTGAGGAATTAAAAATTCCTCAAAATTCATGGGGGAAATAAAATAGAATTTTAAATTCCAAAGGGTATGTGGATGACTTCTTCAAAAGGAGAAAGTCATTAATAGGGTTAACCAAAGGTAGATGCCATAAATGGTATGGGGATTAGGTTAGGTCTAATCATTGATTTAGGTCGTGAAAATGAGGGATTAGGTGAATTAATTTTGATTAGTGAGAGACTTACATTTTATGGAAGATGTGAACCTAATGATGATTAGGAATGTGCACACCTTAATTTGAGATTAAGTGGGCTAATCAAGATTAAGGAAAATGTAGGAGGACAGGACAAGGAAAGAGAAAATGGATGAATTAAAAATTGATTTTAATTCATTTGGGAAAGGTGACTAAATTAAATAAATTGGACTATTTATTTAATTTAGAGAGGAATAGGGTAAGGTATTTAATTAATTAATTAAACACCTTAGGGGATATTAGGAATATGATGAAATATTAATCAAATAATAAATTATTTGATTAATACATCTTATGGGCATGAGAGAGAAGAAAATAAGAGTGAATTTGACCATATGGGGGTGGTCAAATTCAGGTTTCTACACATATATATCCTACACAACCTCAAGAACTTTCTCCATATTGGCCACAATGAAATGTATGTGCCTCAAACATGGAATCACTAAATAGGTCAGCACCAAACACTTCTGCGGTGGAAATAAGTGAAGTAAGAGCATGCAAAGGGTTAACTAGGACCAAAATCTACACTAAAAAACTTCACCACACTTCCATAAACAACAAATAATCTTTGCAATTAGTGCTATCACCTAGGTTGAGAAAACTTGCACTAACACAAACAAGTGACCACATACTCACCTCTCCAAGTCTGAAAACAACATGCAAACCATAAATCAACACTTCAAAGCATCCACACAACATCCCAAAATATTCCAACATCATCAAAATATTCTCCAATACTACCACAAGCACCTAAAATTGAGAAAATCATCATCCTGTGCAGCCAACAACACTGCCATAGACATGTAACATACTATCCAACCATGTGAAAAACTTGAACACATCAAACTCTAAGGAAAGGTAGATACAAAAATATTAGTATGACCTCAAATCCACAAGGTAGGAAACAAAAATGAGGAGAAATGCAAAGCAATTCCATTTCTCCCAAACAACCTTCTTCACAAGTAAACACATTTTCAAACACATCTTCTAGTACAAAATGATCCATAACCTAAAAATATGGATATAGCACCTTTTAAAACCTCACATCCAAACCACACAATCATATATTCAACCATGAAGAAATGTGGAGCACAACACTGAACAAACCTATATCAAATTGCACACTCTTTTATTCAAAATTTCTCGAAAGATATTGGAAACCAAGTGAACCAGCTGCATCAACAACACAACAAACACTTTCTCAACATGTCTATAGCATTTTCAACACCTACAATCTCCCCTTATAAAATACCTTATCAACACCACACTAGAGGTTGACATCAATGACAACACTAAAGGAAACATAATGCAATACTTTCACTACTAACATGAATGACAACACTCTAACAATTTTTCTGACCATAGTGGAGGTTGATATCAATGTGATGTGAAACCACATCACATCCATAGTAGGGGTTGAACCACAACTCTTTGTTATTCAACACTCTTTGACAACTCCAACAATCTCCACACACTACCTAGGGTTGACATCAATGACAACATTAATGACAACACCAACAATCTCCAACAATCTAGTGAATCTCTAGAAAACTTTGTTTGTTGTTTTTGAGTGCTATAAGTGAGCCAAGATTTTTTTTGCATTAATTTGAACTATTTGATTATTTTTGAACCAAAAGACAATTTGTTGAAGTTTGTTCTAAAATTTTGACAAAGGTATCATTGTTTGGTAGAAGTGTCAGACTATCAAAATAGAGGCATCACTATACAAATTTTAGTTATCCCTAGCAAATGCACTGCGATGTGAAAAGTCATTGATATGCAAATAGAAGCATAATTTTGATAAAAATGAAAGCATCAGTTTGTGCAAAGGCATCACATTTTCAGGAAAATGTGTTGATCTACATAAGGGAGCTTCAAAATGTGAGTTGACCTTTTTTTTTTGATGTTTTACTTTTGAAAAACATAGTATACAACATGTAGACTAGCTCAATGAGGTGATAAGATGTTTTTTGCATGTTCTTCTTCTATAAGAACACACTAATTGGTGTCACAAGGTCTCAAAATAAAAAAAATCCATAGAATACAACCTATTTAGTATTTATACCAAGTTTATCTTTTTAGAGTGGGCGTGCAACATAAAATACCACTTATAAAATGGGCGACTAGAGTATGGATGCATTCATGACACACCTCTCACCTTGGAAGGAAAAGTTCCTTGCAAGGAGTTTTTCCACCTCAATTATCTTTGGTACATATAAAGTAACATCATGGGATGATGCTATCCCATTGCAACACTAAAAGAAGACTTTCAAAAGTATTAGGCCTCTAAAACAATAGGTTTCTAGTGGGTAGAACATTGGTGAACACTGTTGACCTCTCAAAAATATCCTCGAGAAATAAAAAAATAGTAGTTCGCTAGCGAAATTCCAGAGCACCACATGCACATATTGACCTAAAGATTTTTCTCTAAACCAATTTATATAGTTCACCCAAAAATTCCACTTGAGGTCAAACCCTTGAGTTCTCCATGAGGATGTATCTCAAGGCATACCTCCTACTCAAAATAAAAAAGGAAGGAGTTACTATTTCTCTTCATCCAATATTGTACTAGGTGTGAGGGGAGAGGATACATAGCAACTACCTGAGGGTTACAATGAAGAAACTACAATTTCAAGATGTTTCTCTTTATCCAAGATCACACTAGGTGCAAGGGAATAGGATACACATCCAACTTACCAATCATGAAAGATAAAGAATACAATTTTCATTTTAGGTGCACCAAAAGAGATGTGTGGTTCATTTTAACTACATATAAAAGGTGAAAGTTAATGATTCGTCGTAAACCCAAATGAAAAGTGTCTTCATTTAAAGCCAAAAAATGTGTTTATTTTAAACCAAAAATCTGAAATTGAGAGTTATGGGGTTCAATTTTATAACACCAAAACTAAATGTGAATCTATTCTAAGGCATTAAAATAAAATTTATCTAAAGTTATCCTTCACATAGGTGTTAAGAAAGACTTTGGAATTTTCTAAAATTCACCATCTATGTGTGTATAAAATCACTCAATGCCTAGGACCAATGGATAATTTCTTCTCCTTTCTTGAAAACCTTAATATAATTGTACATCCATGTTTTGAATGTTCCCGCCTTCAACAATCCTAAAAATATTCTTAATAAGGTGATAATATCACTTAATTCTATTTGAATTCACTCTTATACAGTCTTTTAGGAATCTTAGATAGGGCCTTTGGTTTATTTTCCTCTAACATCCAAGATGCATACAAATATCTCTTAAAAATATCTCTTCTCTTTTAGTGTATGTTTTATTTAACTCTTCCTTGTTGAATTGAATCATTGTGTTAGGATAGGTGACATTATAGTTGCTATCCTAAGCTGATAATTGTATGTCTCCCCGTTCTCTGGAAATATTTCTAGAGGACATGAGGGGAAACATATTTATTATTTATTTTCTTATGGAAAATTGTAATTGCATTCAAAGAAGTGGAACCACTATACTGACGGTTACTGAGCATATCGAGACCATATTCCCTTTGGGCATCCAACTTCTAGGTGGGGACTACTTTGCAATGCATGTCCTTGCAAGTTTTTTGCATGTTTTTCTTGGTGGGGCACCCAAGCTTGCATGTTGGTGCATGTTCTAGGTTTTAGCTGCTAGAGTTGTCAGAGAGTTATGGAGCACTCAATATTGACCAATTTTTATTGGCTATGGGTTAGGAACCCATGTGAAAGCCATGTGATCATTTAATATTTTTCACCATGCTTATGGGTTGCCCACTAAAGGGGGCGTGGGTTTTTCTTTTTCTTTTTGGATACAATTTGTGGTATTCTCTCCCACAAACTTCTATGTATTGGAGCATTAAGATGGTAGTTTCGATGAGTTTTTCTATAGGTTGTTAGAGTAATGAAGTGCACTATCAAAATTTAGAGAGGAGTGTCGTATTTGTGTATCTCATTTGAAGATTAATACAAGTCATTAGATCTCTTTGGGTATGGAATTTTTTTCTTGAAAGGGTTTCTCCATATATATATTTTGTCACTTTGCATTCTCTACTTGTGGTATTTTTTTTTCCCTTCATGTTTGGAATTGTTAATCACATTATCACTTTATGATAATCTTGGATACATAATTTCAGATTTACAAACAAATTATTAAGTTCTATTGCTGCAAGTTTCACCTTGAATTTTTCAACACATTGTTGAGTGAACACGAATGCTAAGAGTTAGGGAAACTCCCCCTAGGGTTAATTCAACATAAACCTTACCTTCTTTGAAAACCAACCTCCTTGTTTGGTCATAATAGTGAATATATTATAAACCAATTTTTGGGATTCCATAGCTATAGGAAATCTTATTGCACAATTTATTACATCCTAAAATGTTCTTTGATGATGATGACACATTCTCTGATGATATTATTTTGTGGAACTCATTTGCATCAACATTCCCTAGATAGGTATATGAAATTGTCGTATGTGGTCAAGATATGGAAATTTAGTGAAGGACCTTGGAATTTCTCTTTCATATCATTTTCTTACTTGCTCTTGATTCCTACATTGACATAAGAAAAAAGTTATGATTACGTATTTGCAAAGTTACAATTTTAAATTTGTTTATGCATTAAATCTAAGATTTTTTCTTTTAGTTTAACTAACAAAATATTTCAACCATAATTCAAGAAAATAACATTAAAATGAATGAAATTATTTGACATGAAAAAATAGACTTTCTTTCAATGAAATTTGTTTAAAATTGAACTAGGGTTTGATGAACACATACCTGATTTAATTGAGGATGATCAAAACTAGAAATGATTACTTATTACTCTATTAGGCACGAACCTACCCTCTAGAATATTATTTTGGTTGTCATATATAATTATTGTGTTCTTTGATATATTATCTCTACAGATCATTCTTTATTTTTCAAATTCCTTTTACTCACCAAATTGCTTATACTCATTTAATTTTTCTTTAGTGATAAAATAAGTGGATAAAATGCCTTATAATATTACAGAAAGCACAAAAGGTACATTCATTTAATGTAGGATATGTGGAATATATGCATTAATGGTGAGAGGTGGTAATTTAAATTATCTTGTTGCTTTTCATTCTCAAACTTATCAGGTTTATTTGGAGCATGGTTTCCTACAATTCCCTTTATATCTAATGTAAAATAATTCTTGAGTTTGAATTTTTAAATTTGTTGTGCCTTTCACACACATGACTTGCTAAAAGTAGGGACCCTCTCTTTTCTTTCATATTTTCCTTAGGTTCTACCTTTTCCCCTTAAGGGATAGGTCCTTTAAAATTTTGATGATGCCACCTTTTGAGCCTATGAAGATTGCTTAAATCCTAAGGGTGAATAAAGTTTGTAACAATGGATTCCATGTTCAAGTCCTTGAAACGTCATTAAGTGCCCCTAATGTTAAGTCTAGTCCAAGTTCAAGGAATCCTTGACCTTTTGAAATCCCCAGGTTATTATCTCTCATGAAATCCAAGCCTAGTCGAATTCCTTGAGCATCTCTTTTGTGTGGATTCCATGTCACCCTAGATTTCCCAATAGATATATCCTTCATCATGGATTCTGTGGGGACATGGATTTCGTGATGGATTATTTCATTGCTAATTTCGTGTGCCTTTGGATTTCTCAACAAATATCCTATCATGAATTTCACATGAGGAAAAATTACTTGATGCTGCAAAAATGTCAATTCATGAGTTTAATGCACTCTATAGTGTGTACGAAGACATTAATGGTGATGGGTTAAGTGGATTTAAACATCATTTTGGTTTTGTCATTATCATTTGAGAGATTGGGATTTTGAGGGTTTGAGTGCTAAAATGTTTTAGAGCTAGGGTTTTGGTGATTTGAGTGGGTGGATTCTACATTAGTGGCTAGGGTTTGATTGTTGGTTCATGCCCCATATTTTTTTTTTCGAGATGAAATGTAGGATCATGTAACCCTTCCCATTTAAACTACATTTGAATTCATGAGATAATTGGGTGTCTTTTTCTTTTGGTCATGTTTTATTCACATTTCAAACCATTTTTATTTGATTTCTTATTGCATTTTAATGTGTTTCAAACTAGGAATCATAGTACGCATGAGAATTTCATAAAATAGGGTTAGAAAAACTAATAATTGATGAGGATGCATCTCAGTGATTTAAAACATGATGTTTTTGAAGCAGGGAATTGATAAACACTTGCATTTAGTGTACCATATGTAGTCTAACAGATATGGAAATAGATGGTTTAGCTTAAATTAGGGCTTGATTTTTATTGTTGAGACTATCTAAACCTCTGTGTGATCTCATTTTGTGGCCTGGTTTGATTCTTGTTTTCCTTTGCATCATTGGAAATTTTTTTTGGATGCATTTATTTGGAAAACCTATTATGCCCCTATTGATGAAAGTTTGGAAACCATGTAAATGTGAATATTTGATGGTTGGATGGTTTCATCGTGTTCACAATAGGTGGTATTCTAGCACCTTAGTGTTTGAGACCAATTGATGATGATGTATTATCACTCCCTTGCTCGCTTTTGGATCACTCATAAACCTTTGATGATTTGCATAGTGTAGCAAGCTTAGCTGAAAATTTGAAATTGAATCCCATTGTTAAACATTGGTTGCACTAAAAATTTTGAACCAAGTCCTTTGCCGTGGATTCCATGATATTGTGGAATTTTTGGTGCTTATGTTTCAACTATTTCAAAAAATTATTGCATTCCCCAACATTAGTATCCTTCATTGATTCTTCATGATTAAGAAAATATGACATATTATTTGTTGGTGTAATTAATTATTAATTACACACTTGCATAAGTTTACTTAGGCATATTTAATTCTAAGTTATAGGTTTTATCCTTATCTTATCGGAGAGCTATCTTGTTGCTCAAGATAAGATTAGGGTTATGCATCTTTACTTTTATAAAGCAAATTATCTCTTGTAATTTTGTACTTCAAATATATCAATTTGCACATCTTTTGCAAATCTCTACTTTTTTGTTTTTCTCTTCTATGGAAGGTGATTTTCTGGTTTGCAATTTAGATCTTGGTTTCTAACATGGTATCAGAGCCTCGATTTGCAGCCCCTTCTAGCTTTTTTGGAGGAACACATTGCAGAGCTCGTTCGAGGTCCCTCAAGGGTTTCATTCCTTGGTATCTTTATGCAGCATCTTGGATCAGATTGGGGTTTTTCATTGGATTCAGAGCTGGAAAAAGTCAGAAATGGCTTTTATTTCATTTATTTTGGTTTACCGTTTGCTAGATCTACGAGGGTCTCCAAGCTCAGTGATTTTTCGATAGATCCGGGGTTGCCTAATTTGGAGCACTTTGGGCCCAAAGGGACCTTAGTTGATTCTGGCCTTAAAAACCCTATTTTCATATAAAGTTTGTCCGATTTGGACACGTCGTCAGGAGAGGCAAATTTTTCCAAGGGCCATACGCCCCCAAAAGCATAGTTTAGGGATAGAAATAAAAAAAAAAAAGAATAAAAATAATAATAATAAAAAATTTGGTGGATTTTTTGCCAGTATAAACGGGGCCGCTTGCTCGCCCCTCGCCACCAGGCGGCCTTTTCATCGCCAGCTGGCGAATACCCGTACCACTCAAGATTCTGCTGGGCGGGGCTTCGAGGGTTGCAGTTGGTCGCGTTGGGGTCCAGTCCAGCGCCCGCCTCTTCGAGACTCTAGCACTGCCTGGTCACATCTCGTAGGACCAGGCTACCACAAGCCCCTAACGGACTGGAAGCCTTAGGGTGGTCACATTGTGACCGGGGCCATGTCCAAACCTTTCCGCCACTGTGTTCTAGGCAACCGTGGGGCTCTATTTTAGCCCCCGAGGTTGTACATGGCCAAATGGACATTTTTGGACAACTTTCACGGAACGGGTATCTTGGGAATACACATCCTTTGTTTGCAAACGAGATATCATCGGAAAGCTGTTTTTAACTCTACACAATGGTGCTAGGTGAGATTTTCTGGTTTTTCATTTTTGATATCCTTTTTCAGCCTCGGAAGTCAAATGTTGCCATTTTCACTCCGGGAGCATATCTTTTGACTCGCTTATCCGTTTTTCACAATTTTCACGGCGTTGGAAAGCTGGTTTCGGCCTCTATGCAGATCTGAGGTCATTTATAGAAAATTTGTAACTTATTTTATGCATGCATTCATTTTTGTTTTGTGCTCTAGGTTTGCATTTTCACTTATGTTTCTGTAGTTTTGCATTCTCTCCTTTTGCAATCATTGGGTATTGTAATAATGAACTAATATAAAGTTCCATTAAGGGGGGTTCTTGCATCCATTATATGTATTGGTGACAACTCACATGATTTTTTCTAGTTTCCTATTGTTTCCCTTAACTTCTTTCTTCCTTAGTTAGACACATCGTTGGTTTGCTTCGGTTCACACTTTAGTTGGGATTTTATGGTTCTTGATCCGCATTGGTTCAGATCTTTCTCAGTTTCAAGGCCATGTTTTTATGGTTAATGTTCTAGAATCTTGATGGTACTCATCCTATGGGCAGTTTTAGTTTTAGTTTGGCATTGGCTCGAGAGACACAACTTCCAGATTTGTCATCATTATGGGTCCATTCATCCTTTCATCTACTGTTGCTTATAGATTCCAGGGTTGATCTAGTATGTGAGTTTCCAGTGTTCCTTGGCATTGGGTTTGCTGTTGCATTTATGATTCTGATATGGTATTTTGCAAACAAAAGTATCTTTCCTTGCTTGCCAGATTTGGGGTTCCAGTGTTGCTTCTTCATAGTTCTTCCAGTGCTTCTTTGCAGTAGTTCATCTCTCTGGGGGGGGTTTTCCCACTAGGTTTTCTCTCTCTTTTCATTTGTACATGAGTACCTGATTAGGCCTTGTTTTTGAGACTCATCTTTGCATAATAATTTGTTTCTCCCTAAGTTGCACTTATGGGGGGGGTGTTGGTGTAATTAATTATTAATTACACTTTGTATAAGTTTACTTAGGCATATTTAATTCCTAAGTTATAGGTTTTATCCTTATCTTATCGAGCTATCTTGTTGCTCAAGATAAGATTAGGTTTATGCATCTTTGCTTTTATAAAGAAAATTATTTCTTGTAATATTTTGTACTTCGAAGATATCAATTTGCACATCTTTTACAAATCTCTGCTTTTTTGTTTTTCTCTTTTGTGGAAGGTGTTTTTTTCTGGTTTGCAATCAGATCTTGGTTTCTAACATTATCCATCGTAGATTTTGAAGTATGTGAAATTTCCAATTGTGTCTCCATCAAGAATTCTACACCTCCATGGATTTCTTGACACAACCCATCCTTGAAAATTCCATGCTCTAATGTATTTCATGTGGTCTTGGAATCCACATATTTCACCTCTAAGAGGATTCTCTGATATATTGTAATGTTGATTTCTTGAATGATGAATTTTCTCAAGGTGCTATCTAGATTATGACTTATACTTTTAAGTGTCAAGATTTAACAATTTTGAAGTGTTCTATGGATTGAATAATGAACTTACATGAATTAAGTCAACACTTTACAAATATACTTATTTTCATAACAAATTCCCTATCACCATGGAATTTCGGATGGATGTCCTATCACAGATTCCTTGAGGTATTGGATTTCATGGATTCCTTGTAGAGGAGGATTCTCTAGATTCATTGTGTAACTTAAAAACCTGATGGTTAATTCAGATTTTGTTTGAGTGTTATGATCTAAGTTCCTTTGGTATGATTATTGATGGTATGATTTTATATATTTCCACCTGGAATACCTTGATTTTGTTGACCTTATATTTCATATCTTTTAGCATATTAATTAATTATGATATTTGAGTTAATAGATGTAGGAAAAATCAAGCAAGGCTAGGGAAGGGAAATGGAAGAAGAAATATAAGCCAAAAAAGGAGGATCTTAGTAGAGGTGAGAAGATGAAGTATGACTTCAAGGGAAGGCTTCCAAAATCAAAAATCACATATCACTTGGGAGAGATTGGGGACACCAACCTTAGGTAAATTGACATAGAATATTTTAAGAAAATATTGTATTACTCTACCCCAACTAACTTGGAAAAGAGATTGGTACACACTAGGCTGGGTCAAGCAACTAGTTTTCCTCCCTCTATCTAGTGCCCAAAGCTAATAATGGAATGTTCAAAACATTATGATTCAGATAGGAGGATGATAATTGGCCTCCAAGGTGGAATACTGGTCAACATTAGTGAGGAATCTTTAGTAGAATTTATAGACATCCAAATTTGGACACTTAATTTATCCAAATTTATCATTTTTCGCTTAAACATCCTCTTATCCTGAAAGTTAATTAAATAATATTACTATTATTTAATTAATATCTTTAATTCTGCCAAATCCTAAGGTATTTAATTAATAATTAAATACCTTACCCTCCTTAATCCTCTTTTCATCAAATAAATTAAATAAATATTACATTTATTTAATTCCTCACATGTCATTTTCATCTAATCTAATCCTAATCCATCTCCTAATTTCTTCATTAGGGATGTGCACATGCACCTAATCCTTGATTAGGATGTGTCACATCCTCCAACTTTTGCAAGTTGGCTTCTAATCCTCATTTATCTTCTAATTATTGATTAATTAAGCCTAATCATTCCCCAAGGAATTTTTAATTCCTTTTTATTCTTCCTAGATTCCCCTCCTTTATATGTGAATTTTTAATTCACATTCCATTCTTTCTCAAGGCTTTAGAACCTTGGACTTGTCACAATCTCCACATGTGACCAAGTCCCACCTTTTTGGAGCCCACCTTTTATCCTCTAGATCCTCCTAAGAATGTGAATTTTTAATTCACACTTATTTTCCCAACCACCTTTCCTTTTCCCATGTAGATTTTTGAGGAATTCTAAAATTCCTCAAATGTCCCTTTCACTCCCACTTGGGGACAAGAAATCCCTTTTTGTGGAAATCTTCTCACCCCCCAAGGTGCATGTCTTTTTCCACCTCATGTACCTTCTTGACACCTCACTTACACCTCATATCCCCTTGTCCACTTCACCCTCCACATGTCAAGATGTGAGGGCTTGTGGGTTCTCAACCCACCATAGCCCTTCATCTTAGCCTTGTTGGATCAATCTTGACCGTTGAATTCTCTAGAGAATTCAAATTTTCTCCTATAAATACCCCCTCCTCAAGGGCATTTTCAACACTTTCATTTGGAGCAACCTTATGCTGCCAATTTGCATCCTCAATCCTTTGCCATCATCTAGCTATCCATCTTAATCATTTTGCACATCAATCTTGCATTTAGTCACTCAAGCAATCATCTAAGGAGCACACAAATCATTCCAAGCAAGGGCCAATCAAGGAGAAATCACAGCAAAAGGAAGGTGAAATCATTTGTGTCTTATTTTGTCCATTTTCCTTATTGTTTATCACTCTTTTGGCTAATCTTGAGGTGTCCTTGGTATTTTGTCATTCACATTTCTTAGTTAGTTTGCACATTTAGAGTAGGATAAATTCCAAGGTATTAATCCTTTGGCATACCTGTATACCATAAGCTAGTTAAGTTTAAGATTGATGCAATGAAGAAATTCTACACTAATAACCCTGAGAAGGCACTAGAAATCATGAATACATCATGGATTGATAAACCAAGATTGAACACTTCTCCAAATTGCTTAAGTTATTACATAGGAGTGATTTCAAAGTTGAATATAATGACATGATCACTCTCCTCAGAAGAGTGATGGGACTGGAGAAGCCCTTAGTGTTCAAAGACTAGATGTTTTACATCATTACTGAAATTGAAAAAGGCACCAACTACCACTGGGTAGGATTGATAAGTGATAACTTGGATAAGTAGCTGAGAGCGGTGCAAGATACAAGGAAGTTTACCATGACCTTCTACATTGTTTATATGCTTACAAGAAGTTTTAAGTACAAAGGTTTGAGTTTCAAGGGTATCATTAGAGAAAACAAGGGGTGTGCAATATAACCACAACTACATTTATCCAACACTTCTCATTATATAAGATTCAATGATGCATTCACAATGTACATCACCTAGACATTTCAAGAATCCTTGCATGTAAGATTGTCAACTAATGCAATGGAGTTGGTAAAGAAATATGGATGTTAGTATTTACAATTTACAAAGTTCACATATTTTAGAATTCAAGGATGTCCTCTAGTACCTTACATGCTACCTCAATATCCAATAGACAAAGTTGTGTTATTAGAAGTGACAAGGAAATTAGTAGCATTCAATACGGTATTGAAGAATTTGCACAAGACTAGAATTGGAGGGGAATTCCCCTTAAAAATAATGGTTGGGAGGCTTACTCTTATTTTCAAAGTGCCCAACACTTCGAGACATAAATGGAGTATCTAAGCTTGCTAACACATACATTCAGAATCCATTTTGATCCTTATGGGACAGCCCAAAAAACAACCATGAGGAATTACAGGCATAAAGTGGATATTGAGGATTATTGGGAAATTTTTTGAGATGAGTTAGAAGTATTCAAAAGGAAATTCTCTAGGGTATATTTGAAAATGATAAGATTATATAAGATTATGGAGGTCCCCGATAAAATTGATGATGGTGAAGATGTGATTCAATATCATGATTATATGGAAGTATCCAATAAACCCCTCCCTCCAATAGACTGGATTGAAGAGGAAATCACAGATTTGACAAAAGTCACTTCTCCAATTTTCAAATACTCCAAACAATGGGTTAAGCATAAAATTTTGGAGATGGAAGCATATGAAGTTAAAAAAACATAAGAATTCATGGGAGACCTGAAATCATAGTCATCTTTAGGGAAAGAATCAAATAAAGAAGAAGGTAAAAATAGTAAAGAAGAATCAAAAGAGGAGAGGAAACTGGTTATAAAAAGAACAAAAGGTATATAGAAGGCCAAGGAAAAAACAAAAGAATTCAAGAGGTAGCTAATTCCTAAAAAATGAAAGCCTACTAAAACCATCACTGAAGAGATATCCCCTCAACCTCCAAAAAGAAAGAGACTGGTCAGAGGTTAGGGTAAAGGTGCTTCAAATGATTCTCCTCCAAAGAAGTATCAGAAAGAAAAGGAAAGAGAGGAATTTCTATAGGGTACTGAGGGAGGAACTCAGGAGGAAGCCATTAATGTTGAGATTTTAGAAGAGAGAACTCAAGTCTATACAAGGCTAGATTAGGAATCCTATTCCCTAACTTTGATAACATAGAAAAGGTGGCTAGAAAACTAGAAAAGGCTGCCTAAGATGTATCTTCTGATAAAGAAAAGATTACATAATAAGAGATAATAGAAAATGTCCCACCTAAACAACCCCAAGGGGGCATACCTTTTGAGGAGGAGGACACAAAAAGAAAGTAGGTTGCATTTTAAAATGTTTCCAAAGGTCACACATTAGAAGATGAATAAGAAGAAACTCACAAGGTAGGGGATCTCATCAAAAAATTTGGTGAATAGCTCAACGAAGAGGTGTCTCAGGAAGAAGGAAAGAAAGAGGAAAATAAGATGGAAGAGGCCAATGTTGAATCTACTAGAAAGGAATAAACTCATGAAGAAAAGAAAGTTGAAGAACATCAAGAGGAGGAGAAACCTTAGAATGTTGAGAAGAATAAAGAAGACCTATGAGGATAAAATAATCAAAATATTGATACAAATGTGGAAGTGTCTACTGCTACAGATTGGGTCAAAGAGAGTCTCAAACCTAAACCAATAATTGAGGAAGCAGTTCCTAATTGGGATAGTTTTTTGGCTGGTCTAAAAAATACCAAAGAGAAGAAGAAAGCTCAGGTGATTTCTAGGTTTGCAAGGGATAATTAAATAATAAGGTATTGCAAATTGCTACCCCAACTATGAATAAGAATAAGGAGGAAATTACTTCATATGTTTACAATGTACAAACTATCAATCTAGGCCCATCCACTAAAAAGAAAGAAGTTGAGGATTTGAAAGGATTAGTGGATGCAATTTTGAAGAGATTGGACAAAGAAGTAAAAGCTAAGGAGAAGCTTCAGCAGAAAGTTGAGGAGCTACAAAGGTATATTCAACATTTGGTAAAGCCTCTTCAAATTAAGGCAGGATCATCTACGCAACCCAACATCCTTTCCAAAGATGCAATAAACAAGCTAGAAAAAATGAAAACCTCAATACAAGTGGCTCAAGACTGGGTGGCTAGAATATATGAGAAAGGGATTCCTCTCATCAAAGAAATTGTGCATTTGTATGAAAATTATGTCTCCTTTTAAGATAGTGTATAACAAAATATAGTTGAATGCAAAGAATTGGATGACAAGTCTATTGTCAAGTTGGTTAAGGTCATCGAAGTTCCTGAGCAAGTTTTGATTAAAGAAAATATCCTTGCTCTAGAAGATGTAGATAAGCCAAAGGAATGGATAGAAGCATTTAAGTTCAAGAGAGAAACAATGGACAAGGAATTGGGACAGATCCCTAAAATACAAAGTGATCTAAGTGATATTATTGCTTGCTACACTTTATTTCTAAAGGTAATGACTGACATAACTCTCAACAAGGATTACATGAAACCTGATATACTGAAAGAATGGTGGAAGGAGACCTTCACTCATGTTGAAGATGGGGATGTGACATAAAATCACCTAAAAGAGGTGGCCATGTATGTAACTGTAATGCACAAATATCAAGATTCTAAACTAGATTGGGAAAAAATGTTAAAGAAGTATGAAGATGAAGTGGAGTCCACTACTTTGAGAATTAAGTTTATCCCAACTCCTAGTCAGGCTAACCTAAATAACGTTTTGATCAAATTCCAAGAATTTCTTGAGGGAAAATAGATGGATAAAGAAGGGGAATATAGGATGAATCCACCTCAAAATCCATGCTTATCCTCATCAACATGCTAGAAGACAAGCTAGCAGTCTAGGGATCAGTGCTAGGGGCATTTTATATTGAATTTTGATGGCATTTTAATGAAAAATAGGTTTTCAATGTTTTAATTTTAAAATTCAAATGATAATTAGGGTTTTATGATGTGTTAACCCATTTTGGTTAACCTAATTAGGGTACCCAAGATGTGATGTAATCTAGACCATTTATTTTGAACCCTAAATTCATGTTGAACTCTATAAATATGAGGATTCTCCTCATTTGTAAAGTTGATTATGGAATTGTTGCAAACTCTTGGTGAAGCTAATATACTTGAAGACATTTATTTTGAGCTTTTCTCTTTGTGGTTTCATTTTATTGCATGGTTCCTATGTTTCCAAGTCATTATAGTTGATTATTTTCAGTTCTTTCATGTTGGTGATGAAGTATTGAAGGTGTTAGATGAATCTGTTGCTCATACTATTTGGGGATTGTTAATTGTAAGTCACTTTGCATAGTTAGCCTAGGCCATATTTTAATGCAATGATTCAATTTTGGATGTTTATGTATGTTATCCTAAATCTGGGTATATGTTTGAATGTTTCACAGTCTAAAAATCTTTATATTCCTTTTGAAGATTGCACTATTTTTTTAATACTATAGATTTTATCTTGGTTAAGCAGGAATTGGTTATTGGGAATCTTTCCACCTTGAATGATGAGTTGTTTACATTATTGCACTTAGGTTTTAGATTAGAATCTATCTTAAACCCTTGAATATTTTACTTTTTCTTTGAACTTTGTGTTAGTTTGGGATTAAAAGAATCATTAAAATTGCTATATTTGATGAAAATATTGTTTCCAAACTACAGATCTAGGAGGTTTTATTATGGTTTATCTTTATCTTTAGACTATCCAAAACCCTCATTATAGTCCCTTTAGTTTCCAACCTTATTTTACCATAAATTCCCTTTTTGATTACCAACATTACACATTACCACTGAGTTGTTTGTGCATTTTTAATACTTGAACTTAGAGTCCTTGGGGTTATTTTATAAAGCTTGTATGAGAAAATAACCTTTCAAGAGAAATATAAAATTCTTGTTTTACCTGTGTTGAGCAAAGCTAAAACAGCCATCAACAAAATTGGTGCTAGAAGGAGGGTTGTTTGAATAAAGCTGGATCATATTGGATCATTCTCTCCTCAAATATTTTATAGAGTTACAAGATCTACACCTGATAAGGAGAGTTCCAAGAGTTAAGGACCCCTACCAAGGCTAGGAGAGCCAAGAAAGGGGAAACTTCATCTTCAACACCATCTTTCATTCCTACACGACCTTCAACTCCACCTTCTCCTTCATCCACATCATCCACTTGTTCATCTTCATCTTCAAATAATACTCAAATTATTGTACCCTAGCCACACATTGTTGTAACTCAGCCATTACCAATCCTCACCTCCATCAATGGATTGGTTGGAAAATAACCCATCACCTTTGACCTTCAACAACTATCATGAAATGCCAAAAAATATTGAAGGTATTTGTTCTAAATTCTTCACCAATGACCCTTACAGGACTCGAGAAGAACACACAAAAATATTTGAGGCAACCCTTAAGGATAGGTTGATTGACCATGAAGATGTTGCATGCGGATTTTCCCATACTCATTAGGGGAGGAAGCATTCTACTGGTATATTCATTTTCCTGCAAGGTCAATCAGAACTTGGGATGCTTTGAAGAAGGATTTTCTTGTGAAATTCACAGTTCCAATAAGCCCTTCCCAATTGTAAAAATAGTTTGCATCCATTAAAAAATAAATAGGTGAGCTAATAAATACTTTTAATAATAAGTTTCATCATGCTTATACTAGGTTGTAAGATCCCTACAATGTTAATGATGCTTCAACTAGATTAATGTATTATGAAGCCCTAAATTTCCTTACCTCATCTTTAGTAAAACTAGCCAACCTAGTCCTATAAGACTTAGTGGATATGTATGTACAAGGAGTCAAGGCAAGTGCTAAATTGGAATAACACCTCACTGGATCACTCCCTTCATTAGGCCAAATTGCAAATCTTGGACAAGTTCAGGGACTAAATCAAGCCTTAGGCAATCAAACTCCTTTGTTGAATCAAGTGCCTCAACTTCCATTAGTGCCACACCCAAGTTATCCATTGAATCAAGCCCCATCTATTCCTAGCTAATTGTAGAACTCTAACTCATTGACCTATCCTTAGAATTCCAATATACCATCATGTCTACAAAATTTTGAACTACCTTCCTATTTGTAGAATTCTTTTGCACCACATCCGATGTGTCTATAGTTCCAAATAAAAATTCAACAGAAAAGGAGTGAATTGATGAGATAGTAGAACAAGAAAATAAGCTGTCAACTGAAGTCACTTATTTGATGAATCAAAAAAACCAGTTGTAGGCTTTGTGAAAAAACATGCAGGACAATTACAGTCGTAATCGTGATTTAGGTCAAAGCTTAGGACAAAATTTCAAATGAGGACAAAGTTCAAGGAAAATTTTTGAGTGAAAACAAGGGACAATACAAAATAGAACGTGGAACAATAGGCTAAAAAATGGAGTTCCCACACCTCTTGATCCACCAAGAAATCCAAAAACGCCATCTAGTGTAGTGTACTTGGTTGAGGCTGCACTATTGGGATGGTGTAGAATTCACAACACCAATAAACATTTTGAGCTTGACTACCCAAAATTTTAGACTATTGCTACCATATTCCATATGGAGGTGCAAAATGTTGTAGGCAGTGATAGCTCCACCAGACATGAGATCATACCTTAAGAACCATATGATTCAGTCTTGGAGGTGAATTAAGCACCCTTTCCACATGACGAAGATAATGAACCTAAAAAGGAGTTAGCTGAAGGTGATGCTAAAACAAATGATGTATGTAATGAGGATAAAATATCTCATTTATTTAAGGATGGCGATAATGGTCCTAGGGATGAAAAGGATTAGAAGGAAGAAGTTCAGGTGTTTCACCAGTGTGCAACACCTTATAACCTATGAAAGAGACAAGTTGGTGGCTTGCTTACCACTTCTATACTACTAAACAAGTTCAACATACCTCCTGATCCTAATGCAAGTAACAATCCATCCTTTCGTAAGGTACCAGCCCAATATTTCACTAAGGGAGGTCAATTTGATCTCATGAAAGGTGGTCAATCTGAAGTTGAAGTGGATCAAATGGGAGAATACATTGCAAAGGAGTTGAAAAAATTAAACGTCAATTTTTTTGCTTTTGAGTTATTAAGGGTGCCCACAATTAGGAATTCTTTTTTTAGGTCATTGAATGGAATTGCACCTCCAAAAACCTCACAAGAAATAGCTGCAAAGAAAGTCACATTCAATACTACTGACAATGAACCAGTGCTTAGGGAGATTGTGGGAAAAGGTCCAAGCAAAGACCAAGCTAAAGACCAAGGAAAACAACCAGCCAATGATCAAGGTCAACTGCCAGCTAAAGAAAAGGGAAAAGAGAAGGAGAAATGCAAAGCTCAAGTCTCCCTAGTAGACACTCTAGTAAGTATATTCCAAGGGAGGCTTGGGCACCTCCTTTCTTGCTAACTATTCATTTATTTGGGAAGAATATACACAATTTTTTGTTAGATTTGGGAGCTTCCACAAACATTATGCCATTCTCAGTATGTAAAGCATTAGGCATCACTCCTACTCCATCCAAATAAAAGGTCACATAATTAGATAAGACAAAAGTGAGTGTGGTCAGAGAATTGAATAATTCTCATGCAAGTTGCATCAAACCCAAGGGTACATCTGTTAATTAATATTCAAGTAGCAGATATCCTTGATGCATATGGAATAATCTTGGTTAGGGACTTCATAAGAGCACTCAATGGCTATATTTCCACTGAGCATTCTCACATGTGGCTACCATGGAAGGGATTAACAAATCAGATCTGTATAGAGTGTGAGCCAAGGATGAAATTCATGATCACTGAATACAACAACAAATTGAATGAGGTGTTGTTCTTAGAAACTGAACTAAGAAATTAAATCTTGGTGGAAATCATAGATGACAAAGAAGAAGTAGAGGTTTTAATGCTACATGATGTGCCTAAAGACTTGACTCAACTTCCCAATAGTACTGAGGTGACAATCGAATCTAATGATGAAGATCCTTAAGTTGATGGTGACATTGGATTACTTGAAAGTTTCCAAGAATTTATGAGGAAATGTGCTCAATATCAAGTCAGTCTTGGGAGTAAAATAGACTTCAAGGAGTTTTTGTTGCCTTGGTGTAGAATACATGGTGCCTGTCACTCTGAGTTTGAATCTTGCATTTGTTAGAATATTGTAGATGAAATCAAAAGGTAGATAAGCCCAACACAAGTCAAGACCAAAGAGCAAAAATATCAAGATAAGCCAGAACCTAAACAAAAAATTAATCATGAAGTAGATCCTTTACCTCAAGATGAAGAATGCTTTGTGAATTCAAAAGATTCATGCCCAACCAAGTTCAAGACCTTGTGTTTTGATGGCTCTAAATAAAAACAAGGAACTGGTGGTGGCTTTGAGTTGATTAGTACAAATGGTAAGACTTTATTTGATGCACATAGGTTATAGTTCCATTGAAAAAATAATGTAGTGGAATATGAAGCATTATTGCATAGGTTATTAATGGAATTGCGAAAGAAAGCCAAAGTATTACAAGTATTTGGGGATTTTGAATTAGTAATAAAAAATCTTAGAAAATAATATTCATTCCATGATAAGAGGTTAACCAATTATAGGTTTAGACTATGGGACATGATAAAAGGGTTTGATGCATTTAATATACAATTGATTCCATGCTATAAGAATTAGATCATTGATGAACTAGCTCAAGTAGCCAATACCTTGCAACCCCTGTCATTTTATGGACTTAAAAAGTTCATGGTGGAACTTACCCCTACTCCACCAGTGCCAGATAATGTTACCAACTTTCAATTCTTTGAGGATGACAAGCATATCTTGGTTTTTATTACTAGTTTAGATATCTTTGCTTCCCAAACCATTGACGAAGTATGGCCCTAGTAAGCAAAACTAGAGATGGAAAGGGTCATCAATTTAAAGATGAACACAATACTGAGATGTATGGTGTAGTTAGAAAGGATATTTTATTTTGATCATATAAAGGATAAGAACCAACATACAAGGATTGAATTGATAGTGAATGTGATACACATAACATGGGTACTACAAAATATGTAAAGAATGTGTTCATTGACAAAGTCTACACTCTAGTTGAAAAGAAAGGGATAATTGATGCATTACATGTATATCAAGATATTACAGCATAGAGTTACAAGGATATCAAGACGTATGTCACTTCAATCATCACACATACGATCCCACTTAAGCTTGATGTGAAGTCATTCAGACAAAGACAATGACCCATCAATGCACTACTTGAACCTATTATTCTTAAGGAGGTGAAGAAATTGTGAGTGGACTTTTGAAATCTGAATAAGGCATAAAAAAAGACAATTATCTAGTGCCATCATTGGATAAGGTTCTATAGATTGTCAATGGTTCTCAAATGATGTCCTTCCTCATTGTGGTGTTTGCAAAATCCATGGCTATATTTTATTTTTGTGTGACCCCTAAGTTGTTAAAGCTCCTCAGTTTTATTCTTTTAGGGTTCCAAGTTGCATACTAGGCCTAAACTTTCTTAAGGCCCTAATTGTTTCATGCCTTCACCTTTTATTCTATTTTTGCACTCACTTGTTGTGCCCAGTTCCCAGTTGCCCAAGTTATAACTTATGTATAGGGTGTTCATTCTTTTACTATCCCCTTCACCTTCTTTTCTAGTTGTGGCTCCTTTTTTTGGCTTGGTGGTGATATGTTATCGGGATGTCGAGGGGACTAGGATGTTAGTCCCTATGACATCCAGTGGTCCTTCTGATCAAGGCACCGAGGAGACCTTGAATTGTCTCACTCTAATATGTTTATGTCTCTTCAATGATACCCTGTGGTGATCGAATGTAGTATTTGGTGCATTCTATATATTTACTATAGTACCATGATAGTCAATAGGGGCACATGTAGGTTGGTAGGGTATATAAACGATATAATTGATTACTGCCATGCCACGATGGTTAAGTAGGGATATGTGCAGGATGACAGTGGGATTCCACTTGAAATGTTTGAGGTACACAATAGCCCCATGAGAAATTCAGTGGAGGTGTTCAAGATGGTGGTAAGAGGGGTCCGTTGACCCACTAGACTGCACTATAATGATGAGATCATCAAAAGTTTGTGTGGGTTGGGCAAGTGGCATTTTTCATGGTGGGGCTTGATTCTTTGGTTGCTGGTGTGTGTGATGGTGATCAATGTCCTGCATTCAAATACATAAATCAATGGTCCTGTTTTAAATCTACATTACATATCTAATCGCAGCCATAGATCTCTCATTTGATGGCTAGATTTCAAAGTATAATGGCTAGTTACTCCTGTTCATGGAGAAATGGAAAAATTGAATGCTCAACAACATATCCAGCTACAAGATTGAATATGATCAGTACTAGATTGATATTTCTTTGTCGTCCTATTGTTGCATTCATTTCTAGATAGTGCCATTGCTCCCTTGTGTGTTGTAGAGATCAAATCATTTTGTCAAAGCAAGTTTTCCCTAATCTTATTTGCAGATTTCATGGGCACACATACCTTCTTTCAGAATGCCATCAATGCTAGAGTGTGGTAGAGATGTCAGGGGCTTTTATGATTGGTTGTTCCTCTATTATGGTGACAATTTTTTTTGTTTGTAATCTGATCAAGGTTCTTTTTCCCATAAACCTAGTTGGAGTTAGGGTTAGGATTTTGAATTCAAATTTCAGTTATGCCTACACTATAAAAGAAAGTATTGTAATCTTTGTTTGGGTTCCATTCTCTCATAATTTTGTAGATCTTTTTCCTTAGTATGTATGGTGTTTTCTTCTTTTACACCTAGAAAGGAGATGTTGTAATGTTTACTCTGTAATAACAATAGATGACCTGAATGTTCATTACATTCGCACTTAATATTTGTATTAGTTCTATCATTCTCTCCACTATTGTACTCATTTCCTTTGAATCAATATTATCAAGGATTGTTTCTAGTTCTCAAATCACATTTGCTGATCTTGAATGACTGATTTGTTAGTTTATGTTCAAGGAGCAGAGTAATATCTTTCAATTCATATGTTAAGTTTTTGATAATGCAATAAGGATTTCAAAAAAGTTTGATAGCATTGATCTTTTGTTGGTTTCTTGCTACAAGGCAGTAAGTTTATTAGAAATTAGTCTATTGTAGGAGTGTTACTTCATTTCTAAACTTTATGTGGATAAGGTAATGGCTAGTCCATTCCCATAAGCCTAAGTCCAAGGTGGATACAATTTAAAAATAGAATCAAAACCTTTTAATTTCTTGCATTTACTTTTATGTTTATTTCCATACTACCAGAAATTATTGAAGATATAAAAGGTTGTATAGATTATTTAGCTCTTCAAAGGCCTTCCACCATTGTAGTATGATGATCTATTATCAAAGGAATCACTTTCATGATAGTATCATATGTGAATGATGTTATAGGGATACCCACCTTGGTTCTGTAGAGCCTAAAGTGCAGAGGAGAAGTTGCTAATCAATCTCCTATTTTTTTGCCATTGACCTAGGGTCTCTAAGCATAAGGAGTAGCTGCCCTTTAGGAGAAGTTATAAAATCAGTTGGAAACACCAAGAGATTGGTGACTTCATTGAGGATAGAGAGGAATAAATTTTTCCAGTTGTCTATGTCCTAGTGGGTTGATTCAAGAGTTTTATACAAAGTAATCTATTAAAAGGCACTAAAAAGTTGTCAAGTTTGAAGTCTTCTATGAAGGTGCATTGAAGGAAATAAATATTTTTCCCATTAAGTTGGGTGGTGACTGTACACTCTGATGACCAATTGAAAAGAAGAAGTTGCAATCATGCACGATAGAAGATCAATTCACAATGTTGTCCCTTCAAGAAGAACAAAGGCATGAGACACAAGAGGCCAAAGATTTTGGAGAGAAAAGAATAAAAATAAAAATAACAAAGATCCAAGTAAGCTTGATCCTACTTTTGATGAAAATACTAGTTATATTCTACATAGTGAATTTATAGTTCTTATCTTTCTCAACAAGCATATGCTCTGTTAAATGAAGAAGAGGGATTGACTACACCATTGATAAGACCTATAAACTCTGAGAGAAGAGAAAGGAAAAAAATAAATACAAATTGGAGTAGGCTGGACACTTCTCAAGAGCTTTTGGATCAAAACCCACCCCTTGGAAATTCTAAGATACACCAATTGTATGGTGATCCTACTACTTCAAAATGCCGCACTTTTTCCTTTGAAAACCCAATTAATCCCCAAAATACCACTAGTATGCCTTCTAAAGTCCCTACTCAGGATCCTCCAAATATTTCACATGCCCCTATGCCTAATGATATAGTCCACATTGAGGAGGAAATAATAAGAGAAACTCAAGATTTACTATTTGAAATTGAGAGATTAAAACAAGAAAAGGCCAGAGAAGATATGAGGAAAGAACTTTATGATTTGAGAGCGACACAAAATGTTGTTAGCACTCCCATACCTACACCTCAAAATCAAGCCAAAAATATTAGCCAAATAAGTATGCCTCTAAGTTCCTCTCATGTGAGCACATGAACTAATCCTCGACCAAATGTTACTACAAAAATTGTGACTAGTGTGGCCTATGTGAGGTGTGCTTCATCTAGAGGTGTTGTCCTTTCCAATTCACAAAGTAATCTAGGCATGATTTCTATTCCTATGAGTTATAATGTTTCAGTTGGCCCTTAGATAAACCCCATGCAAGGTTAGTATTTTCAAAAAAACACAAATATGGGAAATATGTCTCAGCCACCATTTGTGGGACAAAATATATGAGTTGGAAATTATATACCAAATACCTAGGGATAGTTTTAGAATGGTCCTTGAGTGTTGAGAGGTGTTCCACCTTATGTGGGAAACCAACACATTCCCATGTCACAACCACCATATACACAACACAACATTCCTCACAACCAAGGAGGTTATCAAAAATTTGGAGGAGGAAATGTTCTTGGAAGGAGACCCCTACAGATGGATACATATAAACAACTTGATTTTGGGGGAATCTTTGGATACTCCAATCAAGTTCCCAATGAAGTAAGGTAGTTACTTTCTAAGTTCTCTGGAAGCGATGTCATGACAGGTGAGGAACACTTGGGTGCTTTTATGAACTTGGTATGTGACTTTGAAGTAGAATATGAGGATGTTTTGCAAGTATGAATGAGTGTGGTGATGTTGTGATTGATGTCAACATAATACAAGATGTTGCAACGCAAGGAAACAAGTGATTGCAGGTTGTGCATGTATATTTGAGATACTATTGAGATGTTGTGAGTACATGGAGCTATCTTTATGGTGTTGCAGGTGTACTGATATGATGAGTTACCAAGTGCTTTTGAGAAATAGTGAAGACAAAATTGTGTGTGTGTTTAGAATGTGCTCTAGTTTCTGCTCCGCATTTATTTTGTGTTGATCCCATGCTTGTTCAGATATGTAGTGTTTTTTATGGGCTTCATTGGGTGATATATCATAGATTATAGCTTATGGTTTGATGAAGTGTGAAAATTGTGTTCATCAGTGTATGAACTGGTCTGGAAAAGTTATATTTTTGTGGACTTGGAGAAATGTATCCGCTCTGCAGTCCTCTGCTAGTTTTTTTTAGGTCTTGCAGATCTAGAAGAAGGATTGTAATGGTGGTATCTATATCATATCAAAGGTGTTCATGGTTTTGTGCTCTAGAAGATTAGTTTCATAGTTGTTGTGTGTTTCTATACAATCCATCCAGGTTTTCTATGTATGAAGGTTGTTGCATTTGTTGTGGATGAATTTGAAAGTATTTGAGATGTATTCCAGTGTATGGTGAAGTGTGTTATGTGGTCCGCATGTTATCTTCTCACTGTGGAAGCGTGTACTTCAAATTTCATTTGTGTTTTCATTAGGTTTGGATGACTTGGTGTCTACACATCATGTGAAGGATAAATATCAATTAAGAAAGTGTGTGATTGATTTGAGATGTTGTTTTTGGTGTTGGTTCGGTGTTGGTTTGGTTTTTTCTCATTCTCTTCCATCGTGGGAATGTTGAGTTTTTGACCTAATTTGAATTTGTAATATGAAGTGTGTGTAGACGACCTTGGATAAAGTTTCTAAGGTTGAAGATGGTATAAATACAAGTTGAGATGTTATGGTTTGAGGTATTAGACATGCCACAAGTGTGAGAAGCAAGAGTGTACGAAAGTGAATTGAGGAAGCAGTACTTTAATGTGTTAGACTCTTGAAAGTAGTGAGCTAATGGTGTCTGCAATCTTCTGATCAAGGCTATGTATGTGTGTAATTTGATGAAGTGGATTTTTCTGTTATCTTTTGTATCTATAGGTAGTGAGCCTCCTTGTTGGATAGTGTGTCCTATCTATAGGTAGTGAGCCTTGTGTCTAGATAGTGAGTCCTATTTATAGGCAGTGAGCCTTGTATCTGGATAGTGAGTCATTTTGGGAAGTGAGCCCTTTGGAAGTGAGCCTCTTTGTAATTGGTTTTTCTATTACTTTATATTGTGATTAATCTTCACTATGGTTTTTACCTTATTGGGTTTTCCACATAAATCTGGTGTTTCTTGTGTTAATATTGCTTTCTATTATTTACATTTCATGTTCATACTTAATAATAGAATAAAGTGGATGTGAAGTTGATATCTGGTGAGATTTGTGAATAGATTGGTGACAACTGATTCACCCCACCTCTTAGTTGTCTCGTGACTTTCAACAATTGGTATCAAAGCTTTGGTTCCTTGGAGATGAACTTAACCACTTGAGGTAGATCTGATGGAACAAAAATTGTCAATCCTTGTGTTTGATGGATTTGATTACAGTGAATGAAAAGTGTAGATGAGAGGTGACTTGATCTCTCTTCGTTACAAGACTTGGAAAGTTGTTGAGACAAAATATGTTGCACTGGAAAGTGGTCCTTCTTCTGTAGGTGAGATTTATGCCTATGAGGAAAATGAAAAAGAAAGGTATGCAATCTATAGTGCTTTATCTAAGATTGAGCGAATGAAAGTTATTTCTTTAGGCACTGCTTATGAAGTTTGGAAAAAGTTGGAAGATATCTATGAAGGAAATGATAGAGTGAAATTGTCAAAGAAGCTAATAGCTAAGTGCATATATGAGAACATGAAAATGGAAGAAAGTGAAGATATTGCAAGCTATTTTCAGAAGGTTGATATTGCAGTGAATGAAGTTAAAAATCAAGGTAGTACTTTTACAGATGAAGATGTAATGGAGAAGATTTTGATGAATCTACCAGAGATTATAGTGATAAAGTTTCAGCTATTGAGGAAGTGTATGATCCTAAGAAGTTCACTAAAGAATAGCTATTTGGCACCTTGACTGTATTTGAAATGAGGAAATTTGGAAATGAAAAGGAGAAGAAAAAATCGTGCTTTAAAGCTACTAAGACAAAAGATGATATGGATAGTGAAGGTTCAGAGGATTTGAAAGCAAACTTTACAAGGAAGTTGAAAAAGGTATCAGTAAGTACAAAGGTATGTTACCTTTTAAATGTTTCAATTATGGAAATATTGGTCACTATTCTTCAAGATGTGCAAATAGAGTTGTACACAAGAATAACAAAGAAAATAAAGACAAAAAGGATAAGAAGTTCAAGAAATTGTATTATGTTAGAGAAGATGCTAGAATTTCTAATGATGAATCTAATTTTGAGGGTGATAATGATGAATGCTTGTTTCTAGCCTTAGAGAATAAATAAGTGTCTACTAACTTTGGAAGATGTACAAGGGAAAGTGGTCTAAAGAACAAGAAGGATGAGATGGAAGGTACTCTGGTTACTACCTTTCATGCTAGACAAGATGAAGACTATTGGGTGATTGACAGTGACTGCTCAAATCACATGACTGGAGACAAAATTAAGTTTACTAAACTTGAAAAGTAGGATGGTAGATTAGTCATGTTTGGAGATGATTCTAGTGTAAATATTGTTGGAAAAGGAACAATTAGTTTTGATGGAAAACATAATACTTATGGTGTTTATTATGTTAAGGGATTAAGGCATAATATTTTGAGTGTTGGACAAATGTGTAGCAAAGGATTCAAGCTTGTGTTTTAGGATAAAACCTGGGATATCAGAAAAGGGTCTAGAATTGTAGTTGTTGTAGGAAGAAGAAGATATGGGAACAATTATCAGCTTAATGGTGTTGATGGTCAGTGCATTGTATCTCAAGTTAATGAAAGTTGGCTATGGAATTGGAGGATGGGACATGAAAAATTTGACAATCTTCTTAGGATTAGTTCAAGAGAGGTTGTCCGAGATCTTCCTAAAATGACAAAGCCTACCAATATTGTTTGCAAAAGTTTTTAGTTGGGAAAAAAGACAAGATGCAACTTTAAAGGAAAAGATCAATCAACTATCAAATTGCTGGAATTGGTTCATACAAACCTTTGTGGTCCCACAAGAATAGGAATTCTTAATGGTGATAAGTATTTCATGCTCCTTATTGATGATTATTCTAGAATGAAATGGGTTACTTTTCTTAGGGGGAAAGCTCAAGCTCTAGATAGATTCAAAGTGTTCAAGGCTAGAGTTGAGAATGAAGTGAATCTGAGAATCAAATGTTTAAGGTCTGAGAGAGGTGGAGAATTCACTTCCAGTAATTTTAATATATTTTGTCAAGAGCATGGCATAAAGAGACATTTTTTTGCTCCTATAACTCCTCATCAGAATGGAGTTGTTGAGAGGAAGAACCAGACTATTCAAGAGGTTGCAAGAACTATGATGAAAGAGGAAAATGTACCTGATGTATAATGGAGAGAAGCAATCCACACCATTGTTTATATTCTTAATAGAGTTCAGATCAAAGGTAACAACACAAAGACTCCTTATGAGTTATGGACTAGCAAGATTCCTACTGTGAAATACTTTACGGTGTTTGGAAGCAGATGCTATATTAAAAGAGATGATGAGAACCTTGGAAAGTTTTAGGAAATATGTGATGAAGGTATTTTCCTTGGGTATTCAACTAGTAGCAAAGCTTATAGATGCTTCAATAAAATATTGAGGAAGATTGTTGAGAGTGAAAATGTAAAAGTTGATGAAGATATGCACAGACCAGTTGAGATAAGTGAATTCGAACTAGATCAGCCTATCTGCGGAGAAGTTCAAGAAGAGAACAATGAAGAAGAAGAAAATATTGAAGAAGAAGAAGCTCCTAAACCTGCTTCTAAGACCCAAAAATATGTATAGAAGAATCATCCTGAAGAATAGATAATTGGAGATAAAAGTGAAGGTGTAAAGAAAAGAAGAAAAGTGATGGTACTTGAGGTAAAACTATGTTTACTTTCCAAAATAGAACCTAAAACAGTGTGTGAAGCATGCAAAGATGAAAATTGGGTTAGAGAAATGAAAGAAGAATTGTAATAGATAGAGAAGAATCAGACATGGGAATTGGTTCCTAGACCTGTAAACAAGAACATAATTGGTACAAAATGGGTGTTCAAGAATAAGTTGAATGAGAATAGTGAAGTAGTAAGAAACAAAGCTAGACTTGTATGCAAAGGTTATTCACAAGTTGAAGCAATAGATTTTGAGGAGACATTTACCCTGGTGGCAAGAATGGAGGCTATTCAGATGTTTTTGGTATTCTCTATACAAAAATATCTCAAGGTATATTAGATGGATGTTAAGTTTGCATTCCTAAATGGAGAATTGGAAGAAGAGGTGTACATGGAACAACCAGAGGGATTTCAGTTATCAGATAAATAAACATGGTCTGTAAGTTGAAAAAGGCAATATATGGACTTAAATAGGCTTTAGAGCATGGTATGTAAGGTTGGACAAATATTTGACACAAAAAGGATCAACAAGGGATCCATAGACAGTAATCTCTATTTCAAAGTTGAAGGAAACAAATGTTGATAGTGGTTGTGTATGTTGATGACATTATCTTTGGAGGAAATGAGGGTATGTGTAAGATATTTGTAGAGGAGATGCAAAAAGAGTTTGAAATGTCTATGATTGGTGAGTTGAATTTCTTTCTTGGACTTCAAGTGAATCAAACTGATAAGGGAATATTCATTTCACAACTAAAGTGTGTCAAAGAGTTGTTGAAGAAGTTTAGAATGAATGACTCCAAATTGGTCTATACCCCTATGGTGACTGGATGCAAGCTGAGTAAAGATGACGAATCTCCTAAAGTTGATCAAAGCATGTATAGATGTATGATTGGTGGAATGTTGTATCTTATTGCTACTAGACCAGATATCATGCATGTAGTATGTTTGGTTGCTAGATTTCAAGTAGATTCTAAAGAAGCACATGTTATAGCTGTGAAGAGGATATTTAGATATCTAAAAGTCACTCTAGATTATGGCTTGTGGTATCCTAAGGATACTAATTTCACCTTGAGTGCTTACACCGATGCAGATTGGGATGATTGTGTGGATGAATGAAAGAGGACAAGTGGTGGTGCATTATTTCTTGGAGTAAGTTCGGTTTCATGGCTAAGTAAGAAATAGGATTCAATTTCTTTATCCACTACAGAAGCTGAGTACATTGCTGTAGCATCTTGCTGCACATAGGTATTATGGATGAAGAAAACATTGAAGGATATAGGAGTGATATGTGCTGAGCCTATCCCTATCTTCTGTGATAATACAAGTGCTATAAATATTTCAAAGAATCCGATAATGCATTTAAGGAAAAAGCATATATCTATTAGATATTATTTCTTAAGAGAAAAGGTATTGGAGAATGAAGTCAGACTAGAGTATGTGCCTACAAAGGATCTAATTGCTGATATATTTACTAAGGCTCTTCCAAAGGGTACTTTTTGAGTATCTTAGGGAGAACTTTGGGGTCACTTCCCCTCCTTCTTTGAACTAGGTGCACATGGAGGTGCATCATTCCAGTGGATCTACAAATTCTTCACTTGTTTGGACTGATGAGTGGGTCTACTCCTCAAGGGGAGTAGGAAGTTTGATTGTTGCAGTATGAAATGGGTGCACTTCTAAGGGGGAGTGATCAAAGCTACATATGACTAAATAATTATGCAAACCTTATGTTCTTTTCCATTGATGTCAAAGGGGGAGAGAGAGTCATGTGAAAATCAGTGAAAGAAAAATGGAGAGAGAGAGTATTGAGAGTGCAGGAAATGTTGTGTAGGCTATCTAATCTAAAAAATAAAGGAATATGTAGAAATGGGATGGATGTTGTCTTTGATGGTTTTTCACATCATGTGTTAACATCAATGAAAAAGGGGGAGATTGTTGCAAGTATGAATGAGTGTGGTGATGTTTTCATTGATGTCAACACAATACAGGATGTTGTAGAGAAAGGAAACAAGTGATTGCAGGTTGTGCATGTATAGTTGAGATACTGTTGATATGTTGTGAGTACATGGAGCTATCTTTATGGTGCTGCAGGTGTGCTAATATGATGATTTACCGAGTTCTTTTGATAAATAGTGAAATAAAATTGTGCGTGTGTGTTCAAAATGTGCTCTGGTTTGTGCTCCACATTTCTTTTGTGTTGACCCTATGCTTGTGCAGATCTAAAGTGTTGTTTATGGGCTTCATTGGGTGATATATCCTAGATTACAATTTTTGGTTTGATGAAGTGCGAAAGTTGTGTTCACCGGTGTGTGAAATGGTTTGGTAGAGTTTTTTGTCTATGGACTGGGAGAAATGTATTTGCTCTATAGTCCTCTGTTGGTTTGTTTTAGGTCTTTTAGATCTAGAAGAAGGCTTGTAATGGTGGTATCTATATCCTATCAAAGGTGTTCATTGTTTGGTGCTCTGAAAGACAAGTTTTAGAGTTGTGTGTGTGTACAGTCTGGATGTATTGATGGAAGGTGTTTTATGTATGAAGGTTGTTGCATTTACTATAGATGAATATGAAGGCATTTGAGATGTATTCCAATGTATGGTGAAGTGTGTTATGTGGTTCACATGTTATCTTCTCATTGTGAAAGTGTGTACTTCAAAGTTCATTTATGTTTTCATTAGGTTTGGCTGACCTAGTGTCTACATGTCATGTAAAGGATAATAATCAATTAAGGAAGCATGTGATTGGTCTGAGATGTTGTTTTGGGTCTTTCTTAAGTGTTGGTTTGGTCTGATCTCATTCTCTTCCTCTGTGGGAATGTTGAGTTTCTGACCTAATTTGAATTTGTAATATGAAGCGTGTGTAGCCAACCTTGGAGAAAATTTCTAAGGTTGAAGATGGTATAAATACAAGTCTAGATGTTATGGTTTAAGGTATCAGACATGCCACAAGTGTGAGAAGAAAGAGTGTGCAAAAGTGAATTGAGGCAGTAATACTTTAATGTGTTAGACTCCTGAAAGCAGTGAGCTAATGGTGTCTACAATATTTTGATCAAAGCTGTGGATTGTGTAATTTGTTGTGGTGGATTTTTCTATTATCTTTTGTATCTATACGTAGTGAGCCCCTTTGTAATCAGTTTTTCTATTACTTTATATTGTCAGTTAATCCTCACGATGGTTTTTCCCTTATTTCCAGGTTTTCCCGTAAATATGGTGTTTCTTGTGTTGATATTTCTTTGTATTATTTGCATTTCATGTTCATACTTAATAACATGATAAAGTGGATGTGAAGTTGATATCTGGTTAAGATTTGTGAATAGATTGATGACAACTAATTCACCCCCCTCTAAATTGTCTTGTGCCTTTTAACATATGTGATCATGAAGTTATTCATGTAGTCCTTAATTGTTGATGCAAGGGATTGGTATAGAATCATTTTGGATGCTAGTGTGGGATCTTGGGAGGAATTCATAAGGGTTTTTAGAGAGTAGTATGGCAACAAAAAAAAACCAATATTTATGCTAAATGAATTCAATAATATTTCTAAGGGTCAGAATGAGATGGTGTTAGAATTTAATATTATATTTCAAAAGGCTATGTCTAGGCTCCCAACCCATTTGATACTAAATGAGCATGTCTGTTTGGTTACACATTTTAATGCATTTGATTCTAAAATGGGATACCACCTCAAGGATAAGAATCCTCAAACATTAAGAGAGGAATTTAAGATTGCAATTCATATTGAAATTAACAAAAAAGCTTTAGGTAAGATAAGGAGGGAAGATATAAAAATTCTCAAGAACCCTAAGGGCCATCACAATGAAAAGACTAATGTACAAAAAGAAAAACTAGATAAAATGATGATTTCCATAGAAGATTTCACCTACAAGGTAATAAGAAATGATAGAGGTTTATCTCATAATAAACCAAATTATCAGGGACAGGAAAGAAGGCCTAATCTTTCAAACCAACCACATAACACAAATTGGCACAATGGTAGGCCTATTTTGAACAATAAGAAAAATATTTAGAACACAGAGACTCCTCATCCTTTGAAAAGAAATAATACAAACTTTGTGGAGGATGATCCTTGGTTGGACCCTTGTCAATTGCCACATTCTTCTTTGCAATGTAGGGTTGCTCAGTCCTTGGAGGATAGCCATGAATTATATAATTATTGTGATGAATCGCGAATGGAGGATCAAGATGTAAATATGTTGTTTGGAATGAGTGTAGAGGCTAGTGAATATTATTCAGAGTTGGGATGTTCAAAAGTTGATATTCAAGACCGAAGAAAAGAGACTCATTCTTATCATCAACAATATTTTTTTGACAGTGAAAATGACAACACTACCAGGATAAATAATTTAGAATTAGAAGAGGATGTGAGGCTAAGAAATCCTTTAGATGAAGAGATCAGATTGTTGACTGATGTTGTTGTTGCATAAGCCAGAAGTACTTACAATTTGAGAAAAAGAACAGTCAACAAAGACCAAGGTAATGATGGTAGCTTCTTTATAAAAGAAAAAAATAGTAATACAAAGGGGAAGACCACTACAAAGAACAAGAACATCAAGGAAAATGAAGCTAAGAAGCCTAAAAATAAGATTGTGGTTCCTCTTGTTAAAGGAAAATGTCAAAAATAAAAAGGTGATCATGGGAACAAAGGAGTTACTATTGCTCAAGAAAAATAAATTTGAATTTAAGCAAGGAAAGGAGAAAGAAAAAAGTTTCAGGTTTTGATGTCCCAAATTATAATGTGGTGGACATGAATCAAATATTGTCACAAATCAAAGTAATAGTGCCTTTGCTGGAAATGATGAGAATAGAAGAACATAGGGAAAATGAACTTACCCTTATTGCTAGTACATCTACTGTTGGTATTAAGGAGGGGATGAATGTCCTTGATGAGAAGGAAAAGGGAGGGGTGAAATATGTTGAGCCTGAAAGAATCCACATTGATTTTCCTAAAGTGTTTCTAGGCACCACCTTAACTGGTAGCCCTAATCGAGTAGATCAATTTTATGTAACCTTGCAAGTAAATGATAAGTTGATTAGGAATTTCATGATAGATTTTGGTGCTTCAATCAATATCATGCCTTTAGTGATCATGACAGAGCTTGGTTTGCAAGAAATTCATACGTATGGTAAGTGATTTTCCATGGATTCAAGGGAGGTCCTTGTGGTTGGAGTTGTAAATGAAGTTCCTTTCAAGTTGGTTGCTTTCCCTAAGAAGAATTATGCTGAGTGTAATTGTTGTCGATATTCCAACTATGTATAGAATGCTCCTATCAGGGGGGCTGGCAACTATAATTGGGGGAAGCATGAAGCTAGACCTTTCTTATGCTACCATACAATTGAGGATGTTTATCCACATGAGACTATGCACTTCATTGACATAGATATGGACAACTTTAAAGTTGTAGATATAGAACCAATGAGAGTCAAGGATGCACGTAAAGTTGAAGAGATAAAGCAGTAAGTTTAGGAGGATGTCTATGGGCCATGAATTTTGATGGAGCCTACTCAAAAGAAGGGTCTAGAGTAGGGGTGATACTCATGTCACTAGGAGGTAAGTCTTACAAATACTCATTCTCACTTAAATTTGTGTTAGAACTGTAAAATTTTGAAAATTTCATGGTTGTCTTTACTCATAAGTTTGCTAAAATGTCCATACCATATGCATAAGAATCTGCTTTGCATAAAATTTTGCCCATGCTCTAGTTTGTTTTCATCATTTGGTCCCATAGAATTGACTTGACCCTGAGCATTTGAGTATATAAATCATATCAGCATAACATGTTGCAGGTCTCCCTGATCCATAAAGCATTTTATACTAACAAATGTCTTTTTGCAGTCTATCAGCAAGAGATCAGGATTGTCTTACTGATAAAATTTTATTTGGTAATAAACATCGGGTAGACACAGTTCACAGTCTCAGCGACCAAAGGATCCTATTGACAAGATAATGTTCATCGAAATAAGTCATATCGAGATCATTTGTGTCTTACCGATTGAGGCATAAGTTGACTATTGGCGAGACAAGAGTCATCGGTAAAATGTCCCAGAGCATTCATTTGGTTTTTCCGATACAATGAAGGTGGATTCTGACGATGTGTCGGGGTGAGTTCGTGGAAGTCCTGCCAACTCTTAATGTTGCTATGATGGGATTATATCGGTAATAGGACTTGGAGATATTAATTGTCTTGCCGATAACAAGATTCATCGGTAAGACAAAATTCATTAGGGAGAAAGAAGGTCTTACTGAAAGTGCTTCCATCAGCAAGACAATCATTATTTCTTGGCGATTAGAAAATAAACTGAAGAAAGTATCTCGACAGGATATGAGTGATCTGTGGAATGTCTTTTCGACCCCCTATGTCACGGCGATAGGATTTCATCGGCAAAGAGTCACAACGATACTCAAGACTGAAGGCATAGAACATCGGGGAGACTCAAGACGTCGGTGTGACTACATGACACCATAGCGACATATGATCTATTGACTATCGGTGAGACTTAGAACATAGATGAGACTGTGGGACACCAAAGCGATATATGATATGTGGTAGTCGGAGGGACTCGGAGTGTCGGTATGATTGCAACATCTCAGTGGGTGTTTAGCAAATGTTTGAAAAGGACTGAAGGAAATAATTGCTTGAGATTTGAATATGAATGGATGCGACCCTTCATGATACTGATATATAAAACCCATTTTTGATAGTAGAGAGCGAAGAAGGAGGAAAAAATATAGTAGGATACAAAATGTTGATAATTTTGAGACTATGATACATGTCTAAAACAATGGAGATTTCAATTGAATTTATTTGATGTGATGACATTTTTCTAGTTTCAGTTGTTTGTTGTGTTAATTAAAAGTATTGCTAAAGCTGTCTCCAAGGTTGATGTTTTCTAATTGTTTAAACTGATATATCAAGGATATTTTTCAGTTTATCAGTGCACACTTGTTGTATCTGTATGATTGGATTAATTGGTTCTTTCAAGGAAAGATTAAGTCCTTTTCGTCAGTCATAGTAATTAGGAAATCTCATTTGGATCATTAAGAAGAACTCAGTAGTCACATCCTTACATGTTTATACTAGGTATAAACTTAAAATTGTATGCCAAACAATTTGAGTATCTTCTAGAAAGAAGTTATTCATTTCAGATTATCATTTGACTTTGTACACCCAATAAGGCACTAGTCTCTACCATTCCACTATTTAATTTCATTCAATTTTACATATGAACACATTAGATTTAGCCTTGATATTGCTTATACAATTTATACCAAAATAAAACTCATTTATCCACTCCTATTTTCCATTGTGGGTAAATCACTTTAAAGGAATAAACATTGGTCAAGTCTGCTTCATTGTTATAGGTACACCCGCCTAGGTCTGGCAGCACCTGAAGATTAGAAGGTCTAAACCTTTTGGCCTTGTCTGTTACCCTGAAACATATCAAGAGATTTGCAACCCCTTGAGGTATTTTGCCTGCATTTTTGAGAGCTAACAAATTGGTGACTCTACTGGGGATTATTTCAGAATATCCAGTTGAATATTATCATATAGAGTCATTGAAGAAAGATTCATAATTTGAGAATTTGTATAAAAAGTGATTCCGATGGGGATAAAATGAAGATAATTTCATTTTTCTCACTTTTAACAAAGTGAGTGGGGTCTCTAACAAGAACATTGCATCAATTCAACATGAATGGTAGAAGATCCTAATACAAAGGAGGTTCTACTGAAGGTCCTAGTGGCAGCAATAAGTGGACACATAAGGATGATAAGGTTGATAATGGTAAGAAGATAAATGAGGACATGTACATAATGAACAAAGACAAAGTATCAAGACCACATTGTGAGACATATGGCCGTTATGATACATGGAGAGTTAATTCAAGTGCAGAACCTTGTACCCTTGAAGAACAATGAAATCATTTTTATAATCCTCAGAAACAAGTAGAGTTCGATGCTAAACTCGAAGCTGAATGAATTAGATATCAACAGGAATATGATCAAAGAATGGAGGGTAATCAAAATGAGCGGATTGATCATGTAATTCCTTAAGAAAATTATGAGTTCTCAACTCATGAAGAAATAGAAACACAGTTTGAGTTTCATAAACAAGAAGTAGAAAGAGAAAAAGCTAAACATGAAAAGATCCAAATGATAAAAGCAATCCAAGACTTGAAATTGCAGGAAGCTCAAATTAAGGCTCAGACAGATAATCTTCCAAAATATAAACCGCCTCATAAGCAAGGAAACAATTATGCAGGGCCTTCATATCAGCCAAAGGTTCCTCAGAATCAGATGGGAAATCAATACAAACATCCAAACTATCCACCATATATTGCATCACAACATACAAATGCGCAACCACCTCATGGTCATCAATATGTGCCATAAAATAATCCAGTGTACTAGTATCAACACTTGCATAACCCTCCCCCTCAGTAATACACAACAATGATCAGACATTTTGATTTGACAGGGTTTCAATTATACCCTTACCCTATGGATAGTAGTTGGAGAAGTTTTGTTCCTAAGTTTACAGGGAGTAGTGCAATTACTGTTGAAGATCATTTGAGGAACTTTAATGCTTTTTTTCCAAGACTTGGATATATCATATGAAGATTTACATATGAGGTTGTTCATGATGTCATCGAAGAAGCTAGGGATTGGTTCAATAGCCTACCAACAACCTCTATTGATTCTATTCAAGAACTTCAAGATCAATTTCTTGAACAGTATGGAAATCCATGTGCACCAGATGCTGATTTACATGAACTAGTACAGATTCAAAAAAATCATAATGAGTCAATTTTTGATTTTAACCAGAGATTAAACAAATTGCAGAATAAGATACCACCTGGGTCAAAGTTGCCAGACTCTACAGGATTGAGTATTTATTTGAATGTATTTGATCCAAAAAGAGGGTATGAACTAAGAAACAGGTTTCCAAGAGATTTAGCTAAAGCCCAAAAGATAGCACTAACCTTTGAAAACAATAGGAAAGTTGCTGGGATGATTAGTAAAAGATATAATCCTAGGGTTCCTTAGCAAGTCAATAATTATCAATACAAACAGGAGAACACATATAGAAGTGAGAGGCCTAGGTTACACAACATGCCTTACAATAAAAATTGGAAGGATGGAAAGCCTATAATGGATAGACCCAGGAACAAAGAAACACCTAATCCATTAAGGAAGAAGGGGGTGTATATGGTCAATAGTAATCTTTGGTGTGAAGGTTGTAATGGGCCACATTCCCAGACCACTGTGTTGTAGCCCAAGAAATGCAAGAAGAAGGGAAGCTAGCGGGTGACAATGAAGAAGATCACACAATGTATTTGAAGTCAAATAATTTTCACCCTATTGAGGAGGAATATTTATCTTCAGAAGATGGAGGCTGTGAG
>VDFB02324044.1:35454-49204 GCA_007258455.2 Sequoia sempervirens | reverse complement strand
CCTTCAATCTGCACTTGCTTGCAACTCAAATCTGCTCTTGATAACCTTACAACCTTGCAGCTGATGGATTCACAATCTGATCTTGGTAATTCGCACTTGAGAGAAGAGAAAAGACTTCGAACTTGCTTGATTATCAAATGAGAACAAATGATCTTGTATTTATACATTGCTTGGGAAAGGTCGCACCTCTTCAAGAACAAGGTTGGCCACAAGGAGAATAAATTACAAATTAAATAATTTAATTATCAAGTCGGCCAAGACATGATAAACAATTAAATGAAGTGAAGCTCCTCTTCAGATGACAACATATAAATTAAATAGTTGCAAACTATCATTTAATTTGATAGGCTGGAAGGAATCGTACAAAGCTGCTTTTATCATCAACACTCCCTCTTAGCTAGGGAGAGTACTTCCAGCTGCACAAGACATATCACCTCAACGTGATATCTACCACATTGGCTACAACCAAATGTGAAAGAAGAATATCACCTCATCGTGATATTAGATATCGCCTCGACACGATATCAACCATAATGGCTACAACCATGCTATGGTGTGTACAAGTGTTCATCACTTGCGTGATGTTGTCACCTCAACATGACTTTCACCATGGCTCTCCCAGAGGGTGAAACACAAGTACAAGATGTGTCATGGAGTCACACACATGACATCCACCATGACTCTCTCAGAGGGTGGAAATAAGGGCTTTCACCTCAAATCTCAAAGAGAGATGCATTAACAAGGGCTTACACCTCAAATCTCTCTCAAAGAGAAATGCATTAACAAGGGCTTGCACCTCAAATCTCTCTCAAAGAGAAATGCATTAACAAGGGATTTCACCTTGAACTTCTCTCATAGAGAAGAACTCATTAATCAAGGGATTTCACCTTGAGCTTCTCTCGTAGAGAAGAATTCATTAAATAGGCTCACTGATACTAAGACTCTTTCTCAGTTAAGGCTGGATTCTCCACCATACCAAGCTTATCTCGAAAATACAAAAACTTGATTTTGGAGAAAGGCTTGGTGAGAATTTATGTCGTCTGCTCATCAGTGTTGATATACCTCAACTATATAGCCTTCCGCAATACCATATCTCTAATATAGTGGTACTTGATCTCAACATGCTTGGTTCTGTCATGAAACACGAGATTGATAGAAAGCTTCACACAACTCTGGTTATCACAATGAATGATAGTAGGCTCCATTGATTGTCCAAACAATCCTGCAAGGAGCTTACAAAGCCACACTGCTTTCTGAGCTGCTATACAAGCTACAATATACTCTACCTCTGATGTACTCAATGCCACAGATCACTGCTTCCTGTTGCACCAGGATATCATAGCAAAACCCAAACTGAAGCAACATCCAGAGGTTCTCTTCCGATCAGTAACACACCTTGCCCAATCAGAATTAGTATAGCCATGCAACTCCAGATCCACACCTACAAAATATCTCAACCCATATCCAACTGTGCCACACAAGTATCTCAGGATATGCTTCGCTGCAACTAGAAGTATTTTCCTTGGTTCACACATGAACTTGACAAAATGCACTTACTACAATCTGGTCTAGTATAGACACATCAATGATCCAATCAACTGACTATACATAGTAGGATCCACCAGATCTGAACTAGCTGCAACCTCCTTAAGCTTCTGAAAATTGGTTTCCGTAAATCAACATAAAGAACCAAGATCAACTAGATTACCATCTTCTCCAGGTTCAGTAGGCTCCCTTTGAATCTTCAAGCACTTGCATCAACCTTCTGACCTCTCCGTCCAAGATTTCCTGCAACACTTGCCTCAGTGCACACCTTTGGTATAGTACAGAGAGTTCAAGGTAGACCTCTTCGACCTCATAGTAGATTACTCTATTCTGAATAGGTTTTCGGAGCTACCAATATCAAATCCAGATGACTGTCTTGTGCAATTCTGATCTCAACAGTTGAAGAGGTCTTTCAACAATTTAACACTTGGCCTTGCAATACTACAACCTTCACTTCTTCTCAATGAGTCACAGAACTCCCTCTTGATCCCTGCTTCAGAGATTACAAAGAAGACTTTTGGAAGTGAACTCCCTTTAGCCACCAACTCAGTCTCATGGCTGCAAGTTGTGACTTCACGCTTGATCATTTCTTTGGAAGGCATGACTTCCTCACAAGATGCCTCAAGCTTTTCATCATTAAGCAATCTCTCATCACTTTGTCCTGAAAGCATTTTAGAGAGAGATTACTAACAGTTTATAATTATCCAAAGAAATATCAAGGCTAGAATCATACAAGGTTTACTATCTCAGGTTATAGCATGAATACATAAGAATTTATGAACAATATTGAAACATGAATAAGTAAATCAACCTATAAAAGAAATATATCAAAGAATCATAATGAAGGAATAAAGAAACTTATCTTTATTGAATTTTGATATAACTCTTTCTTCCAACTTTTACTCGTCTCGAGAGTGCTAAACTTAGCACAACAAAAGACAATCTGAACAACTGCAATTTTCTTGAATGCATTATGCAGTTAGCAAGTAGAACCAACTCTCTCCAAGAGTCAAGGCTCTAACACAGTTCATGCATTAGAGAATGATATCGATGTGATCAACCTATCACAACGAAAATGCAATTCTCTTTTTCATCTCAAAGTCACACTCAGAGATCTACATAATTAGCATGAAACAACCCGTAATGAATAATTTGAAATCTTCAAAGGATCTTTATGCTAGAGAGCACAATTCAAGAGAAATTACAATCTCTCTATACTAATCACACAAGATCCAAATAAATAAAATAACTCAGCAAACAAAGAATACTTATCTCTTGATGGATGCAAATACTGGACACAATAAGACACGCTGCTCATGCGCACAGATTAGCACACAACCTTCACAGCTTGAACACAGGCCCATGACTTAGAATAGAAATTCCCTAGAATCCTTCTGAGGGGAGATTTCATCCACATCCGCAAATGAAGCATGCTGATTAGGCCTGGTGGGGCAATCCTTTGCATAGTGACCAAACTTATCACAACGAAAACATTGGACTTTGGAGAGGTCCCACTTCTTGAATGCGGGAGCACCATCTGACCCTTTATCTCTATTCCTCTTGAAGTATCCTTTCTTTCCTCTTTTTCCTTTCTTCTCCGATGATTGAGCGGAAAGAACATGAATGTCTTCATTTGTAGAGCTTCGACCAATACCTCTCGCAGCCAACCTAGACTCTTCTTGAATACAGTCTACCCTCAAACGATCAAACTTGGGAATTTTCGATCTCGCGCCGATTCCTTGAATGTAAGACTCCCAAGATGAAGGAAGACCATTAAGAGCCAACATGGTCAAATCCTTGTCATCAACAATATGACCAATGGTAGAGAGCTGATCTCTCAATTCGAAATCTTCATGAAGTAGGTGATGACAAATTCTCCTTCTGCCATCTTAACATGATGAAGTTGTTGCTTCAAGGCAAGTGCCCGGCTGGTGTTGTTGATTTCGTACATTTCCTCCAATGTCTTGAACATCTCCCTTGCAGTCTTCAACTTGGAGACAATTGGAACAATGTGATCCTTGACGGAATCAACCAACAACTTCTTCGCCTTGATGTCTTTCTTCTTCCATTGCAACTTCTCTTCTTCCTCTTTAGGTTCGGGAACTTTGGTCTCCACAAACTCTGCCAAATCATTCTCCTCCAATGTGAGCATGATTCTAAACCTCCATGAAGTGTAGTTTGACGCTCCCTCAAGTCTATCTTCGATCTTCAATCCGTTCACCATCTTGATTGATGTAGAGATAGACAAAGAATTAAGATGAAGAGAAAAGAGTATCGCTGTAAATCTGATCACGATCTTCTCAAACCCGCTCTGATACCATGTTAGTTTTATGATCAGATTTAATGCACAGAAATTTAATTCAAAATCAGACACAATAACACAACAGATACCCTGGGAAAACCCTCCTCTTGAGGGAGAAAAACCCAACAACAAATATAACTCTTATATATATGAGCAATGGCAACAAGTATCTTTACAATGAGGCCACACACAAGGCCAATAAACAACACCAGCAATGGCTGTAGCACACACTAATAGTCTGCCCTTCAATCTGCACTTGCTTGCAACTCAAATCTGCTCTTGAAGAGTTCACAATCTGCTCTTGATAACCTTACAACCTTGCAGCTGATGGATTCACAATCTGCTCTTGGTAATTCGCACTTGAGAGAAGAGAAAAGACTTCGAACTTGCTTGATTATCAAATGAGAACAAATGATCTTGTATTTATACATTGCTTGGGAAAGGTCGCACCTCTTCAAGAACAAGGTCGGCCACAAGGAGAATAAATTACAAATTAAATAATTTAATTATCAAGTCGGCCAAGACATGATAAACAATTAAATGAAGTGAAGCGCCTCTTCACATGACAACATATAAATTAAATAGTTGCAAACTATCATTTAATTTGATAGGCTGGAAGGAATCGTACGAAGCTACTTTTATCATCAACATCCCTTATACCACTTCATTGTGGAAACGTAAGGTAAAGAGACCCTTGTGGAAAACTCAAAGTACGCAACCCATGTGAAAAAAAAGACCCACTCCCAACCTAGCGGAGAATTAATACACTCTCAACCTTGAGGCATTAGCTATCACCCTTGCGGAGGAAGCTTTGTGTTAAAACAACCTAGGGACAACCTTGCAAAAAAATCACATAGAGAAAACCATGTGGGGAAACCGAAGGAACACAGATAAGGTTGCATGTGCCCTCAAACTTCGCAAAGTTTTGCAAAAAAATGACTTAGACCTGACCTTGTAGAAAATTCTTGCGTCCTTGACCCAATAATCACTTTTCTCCTTGAGCTCTTTCATCCTGATGATGGATCACAATTGAAACATTGATGCAAAAATGAAAAAACTCTTACGCAATCTAATCCAAAAACGTGTACAAAATCAGTTGATATGGATTGTAGAAACTTGATATCATTAACCTATAGAAGAATTATGCAGGAAAAATCAGGCAGAAAAACCTGATGAACAGAGATAAGGTCGAACACCCCCTGAAATTTTGCAACTTCAAGCAAAAATACCAATTTTCACCTTTGTAGAAAAACAACTCAAGGTCAGATGACTACTGACATTCGGCAAGCTCCCTATTTGCGAGGAAAATGAAAGATAAAGATCAAATACGAAAAATCAAGGGGAACATAGATAAGGTCGATCGACCACTAGATTCGTGCATCGCCAGATCCCCGCAAAAGAAACTTCTTAGCCTGTGGAAAACCAACTACGACTCAACTTTGGGAAAAAGATATGATGGTTTACGCATCTTGAAACTCTACAATCAAGGATTATAACTTGAACGAAATATAAAGACACTGGAAACTTAGCCAATTTGAGGATAACATATTGCTTGGAAACGACCACACAGATCTCCGCAAAACCAAGACCAGGCCATGAAAAACCATGGTGTAAAATTCTCTAATATGTTAACCTATCCAAACCTAGGTTTCTTCCTAAAGATATTTTATCACATTCGAGATTGGAAACTAGGGCATAAAGTTGGACCTAGGTTACTAGGGTGCCCCAGCTCTAAACTATGAAGTCTAAATTTGAGATCTAATAATACATCAAAACCCAAAATTTATACTATTTTGAATATCATTGTAAGGAGGGCCGACATAATTCAAGAAAATTTTCAAAGGGATCAATATTAAATGCCTATTAAATGACCCTAAATTTTACTACCTGACTAGCTAACCAATAAAACATGCTCAAATTAAAATGGGATGAGGAAAAATCCCGAGATATGATGCAAATTGATGATGAATAGTTAGGAAGCTCTATAAATCGCACGATGGAAGAAACTAGGTCGCCACAGAGTCCCACAACATCAACTCAACTCTCATACGATTCGCAAATGGCTCAAAAATCAAGCTCAAAGGAATATATACCCCTAGCCACCAATCCTCATTAATGCTCTAAAAAATAGGGTGGCAAGCACTATCTTGCAAAGATTCGATGTTCACTTAGCCATTGCAAAAAACACAACCTCCCTAACCTTTCAAAAAATTGACCCATTCTCAACTTTGGTCAAGTTGGGGTCAAATCCATGCAATTGGAGACTTTGCAAAAAACATGGGAGCTCTACAACCTTGCGAAGAATTAGGGGTCATCCAACCAAGGTTAAAATCTTCACAAACTTCTCAAAACATGAACCTGGAAGGCAAAAAGGGACCCAAAACCAAAACAAGCAAGCACCAAAAGAGGAGCCAACCTAAAACACACCAACCTAACCCAAAAAGCAAGAAAATCAAGCAAAAAGAAAAGAGGGGGTCCTCATTTTAACGGGATGTGTGTGCAAGGCACAATAGGAATGAAAAAGGAGAGAGAAAGAAAATAAAAGAAAAAAATGGTTAATGCACCAAAAAATATTATGTTTCATTTAGTTTAAATGCTAAACAACTCATGGACAAAAATATATTAAAGCTAATATATTTGTTTATAAACTAAAAATGATTCTAACTATTGAATTGGATGCTCTATCTATAGAATTTACAATTACATTTAGTGCATCAAAACATACCATTTGTCAAAATAGTATACCAAAAACTATGTGTTACAAAACATTCTATGAATTAGAATAGTATACCAAAAAATATATGCTAGCTATGTAGATGATTTACTTAAACCAAAATGGCTAAATATATTGTTTGTTTGATTTACTTAGCAAGCAACTTTCTTCTTCTAGAAATACTCTCAATCCATCATTCATTCCCAATGAGTATTCAAATCATAATCACCAAAAGATCCCTTTATTGTTGATTCTCCAACGAATATTCCACACACTCCAAACCTCAATTATATACTTATTACTTTCTTAACGTATGATATTCTTCTCTTTACCATACACCACATTCCCCATATAAGCTCTCCTTTAAAATGGATGGTTAGTGATCAAGATTAATCTGCATCCAACAACCAGTTGAATTTCTTTCTAACAACATATCCCACAATCCTTAAAAATTATGGATGTGTTATTTGTATAAAGCTCAAGGGTGAGGACCCCACTTTAGGCAACCTTGCTAGCATCTCTTGTCATCCATTAGATGAAGAATTAGATTTTACTCTGACAACATATTCCATACATTAGAATTTCTTCAAAAGTGTTTATGTAGCAAAGCTTACATCATAGCCCTTGTATTTTTTTCTTTTCTAGTATCACCTACCACCCTCTAGATTAAGCATGAAATTAATGGTTAGCACAAATCCACTCTAACTCATTTTAGCACTTTATGACATTAGGCTTCTCTAATGATAAGCCTAACCCTTTAACATAGCTTTTATTTTAAGAATCTTGTTGTTCCTGCAAGAAAGTTCTAGAACAAAAATCAATGGCCAACACATTCCTTAGGAGTTGAAGTAAAAAAACCTAAATATTGTAAGATTGCAACATGCTAACAGTATTTTTTAATCAATGACAAGCACATTTCTTGACAATTCTCATAACATTATTTCTTCAAACCCATCATCAAAAAAATCAAACATCAAATCATTAATAGCAAAAATCCAAGTCTACTCAAATAATTTCTTTTCCAAAATCTTAAATTCGAATAGATAAAAATCTTACAATAACTTTTAAATATTCAAAATTTCAAAAAACAAAAAAAGACTTAAACACGAAATAAGACTATCCAATTTTAAAATATATTAAATTCCTAAAAAATTACATATTCCCATGTCATTTCTATGTACAACGTAAATATCCTTACCTTTCTCACTTACCAACTTCAGCCACCTTATATTATAACTTTTACCCATGTAAGAATAGCTTGTAACAGACTTACCGAATACATAGATTTTTAATCATTCAAATACTTTCTTCTTTCTAATCTTTTCAATCTAAAGAAAAATTCTCAACATCCAAAGAAACATTAAACGTTGAGTACATTGAACTCTATTTATTTTTAGTATTGTTTTTAGTTAATAGATGTTCTTGATAAGGTAAGCAGGTTTTGAATGTGTTCCTTTAATTAATAGATGTTAAGGTAGATGTCTTCACTCTCTTTTCTTGTCATTTAATAAAACGTCTAATTTTTAATAAATTTTCTAAAGCGTAATAGAATATGATTTTTAAATGTTTTATAGAATATTTTTAAATTTTATATACAACTATAATTTTTAAATTATTGATATTGTGCTAATTTATTTTTTCTTGTACACATGTAATTATAAAAACACTTCACAACTTTCTTAATTAATTAAAACAATTACTAATTATTCTTATAATCCTTGTTTAAATATTATTTTATGTTTAGCTGATAGGTTACGTATAACGTGAGATTTGACCCTGAAACAAGCCTCATGCCTGCAAACTACCATTGAGTCATTGGAACACAAGTTTCAGCTGTCATTTAATGGTAAATCAGCTATTGTTTAATGGTAAAAGCCTCCAAAATATCATGTAAAAGTTTGAAGAATCTCACTTATCACATAAAAGTCAGATAAATATTGATTTGACAACTGGATGGGAACATTCTATTTCCATTTGCAGTGTTCTTTTGTCAATTTGATGGCAACATTTTTTTATTCATTTACATTTCTTTATGTTTTAAATCTGCATGCAAATATTTCATAATCAAACAATACTTAATTACATTCCATTATTAACACTTATTATTAATTGTTTAATCCAATCACATACAACTAGAATTTGCAATATCCATGCACAAACACATACTCTCTAACATATTAACATACACATAATTTTCTATTGACGTAATCCTTGAACCTCCTTTAAATACAAATGCTAGTTTATATTAATTATAACTAATAATAACAATTATACTACTCAAAAAACAATATTAAATAGTCAAACAGTCATACTTTTTTTTTTTTCACTTACACCACATTCAAAACCTAAAATCCTATATTTTTAATTCATTTGTTTTTTCTCTCATTAAAAATAGATATTTGAAATATAAAATACATCAAACAAAAAATTATAAATAATATAAATTTTTTAAAAAATCAAACCATAAATTATTAACATTTTACATAAAAACGTATATATATCAAATAGCACTTTAACCAAACCTCTTTATCATGGATCATCTTCTCATCATATGCACTCTAAATTAAAATTATTGATTTAGATGAAATTCTAAACAAATAACACATGGATCATCTTTTCATCATATGCTCTTAAGCTCAGTTTTGAAAATAAAAGTTCATCATATGTCCTTAAGCTTAGTTTTGAAAATAAAAGAGGTTCAAATACTTTTAAGTACTGGAATGTATTCACTTTTATTGGTGTCTTCTAAATATTAATTTAAATAACATGAAGAAGAAAAATAGTAAAATATTATAGTGTATATTATGTAGGTATTTGGTATTTTTTTACAAGATTTATTTAAAGAAAAGAAGATTGAGAAAACAGAAGAGTTCATCATCAAAATAAATAACATAAAATCGACACTATAAACAATTAAAACAACTAAATTTACTATTCTTTTACTATCTTCAACCTCATAGACATTAAAAAAACCTTGTAATCTACTATATTCTCTTTTAAGAGTAAGCTTGTGCTTGTTCAGCCAACAATGGATCGATAATGCTCTTCCATTTGATAACATCTAATGTCTCTTCAATAGATAGAGGGATGCCATTGACAAAGAAGTAAGGTGTACCTGTCACCCCTCTGGAACAACCATACTATAACCCAAGACAGAAAGTTCAGTAAATCAAGTCATATCATAATTTAAATTTTAAAGAACACTATAAAATCTGTTACTCTGGAATTAGGTGAATTACCTTAAATGAGATTCTTGTTGTCATGTCACTTGCTCTATCTTGAAAGCCTAACACAAACTTGTCGAATGAAGAATTCCCTGTTTTTTCTAATGCAAAATGTATGATTTGCTGTGTGATATTTGAAGGGGATGTTTGAAGTGTCGGCATATTATAGAACTTTTGCTGCATACCAGAAGCAATATTTATATGGTGTCAAAAATAAATAGTAGATTAGGGTGTATGGTTTCCATATAAAAAATTGAACATAAAATAAATAAATATAAAAAGATATTTGTTATAAAAATAATGAACAATGGTGTTATATATTTAAACAATAATTTAATTTATAAAAATATTATTTTATTTTAATGTAAAGATTATTAGAGTACACAAATATTCTTTTGAAATCTATTTTTAATTTAAATTTAATCTTATATTTTGTATATTAGAATATTTAAAATTATACTCAAATTAAAACTTCAATGTTTTTTATAAAAACTAATCTGCTATTTAATGAATTTATTAATAGTAATAATACTATTCAATGATTGTGCAAATTATTTGTTCGTGGGTCCTCTAGTCTGAGGTTCAGTCTTGCCTAGTCATTGAGACTTTGCCTCAAGATCAATTGGTAAAATCAATTTTTCCAAATCTTAATTTCAAATATGAGTATTTATTGTTTTGTCTCAAGTTCCAAGAAAGCATTAACAAATCTTATAAAATAGGTTGGTTAGATCTTCCTACCAAGAGCTTGATTATATAGGACTCGAAATCATCAAATATTTGGAGATACCATTCGGTTAGAATTGTTATTTTAAGCGGATCTTGAATTGGATTTTGGATGGAATAAATAGAAATTTGAGAAAATAGCATTGTAATGTGCTCTCTTAAGTTGGGAGATATCAGGTTCGCTTGTAGTCTATATTATTCTTTATCTTGGTTTTTTCCAAGTTCTCAGTTTTATGATCTGCAGCCAAATAAATAAATAAAGCAATTTTACCTCATTCTAGGGGTAATCCTAGTTGGAAAAATTACCCTCCAGGAACTTCCTCACTAGGCTTCTTGAAAACATGTATTTGGCTCTATATAAAAAGCTTGTGATAATGTTAAGCAATTTTTGAGTTATCCTGGTTTTCCTATTTATATTGATCACTTTGGTACAGCCTCTCTATTAGAAATTCAAATTCACACAAGACCAGAGGCTTTATAAATCATGAACGGATAAAGGTGTTTTTATCCTTTTTTGGGGTTAATTTTTGGGAAGGTGGGCTTGAGACATAGATGCGGAGTGGCTTTCCTTTGAAGAATGTGGAAAAAAGAGCCTTTGCCTGGTTGCAGACTCACCTTAATTCTCTATGATTTAATGTTGAGTGACAACCTGAAATTTTCTCAAGCTTCATCTATATCTACCTACGTGAAGATAGTGATTCTCTTCTTGTAAATAAGAAACTGGTTTGCATTTGGCTTATGCTAGAGTCTTTGGGCAACTTATTTTTTAATGTTTGTACAATTCTTGCCCCTGTTTGGAGTCCAAGAAATCTTTGTTTTAGGACACTACTCTAAAATAGATTGGTTGTAGATATGGTGGTAGAAAATTCATGCTAAAGTCCTGTTCTGCTTTCAATCAACCAGAAAATTTGAAAACAATTTTTTTTTAATGGATACAACTGAGATACATAGACATCAGTATCTCTGCCCTTAAGTAGCTGATTACAACATACTGAGTAAGCATAGACCTATAAAAGATAAGTCTCCTTTGGCTAAGCTGCCACTAGTAGGGGGAAGCTTATTTTGTTATTAGTTGAAAAGTGACCTTTTAGGTCCTAGCCTTGCCAGCTCGCCTACAGGATGTATCATGTATGGGATCATTTCGTGGGGACAGGGGAACTTTTCATTTGACCTTGTACATATTGTTTTGCATTTTTTCTACCTCGTGACAAGGATTGTGAATAAATTGGATCTTGTATTCCGCCTACACGCTTGGTTCTTTTGTTGTCCTGATTTGGAAAAAATTGCTTACTGGATGGAAATGTTGTAAGCAAAGAGATATTAGGGAGGACATTTAGACAGGTGCACTGATCAATGTCAGAATTTTCTAGATACTGTATTTAAGTGTGGCTTGTTTGGTTTATCGTAGTATTATGGACTTTATGGACACTGGGGTATAAGGAAATGTTTGATCATGCTCCTACTAACTTCAGCAGTGAAAAGGTCAAATGTTTCTCCTTGGGTAGCATTCCAATTGCTAATAGAAGATATTTTGAGAATATTTTTAAACATAATCTTTTGAAAAGGAGGTGACAAAGGAATTGGAGGAATGGGCGGGATTAGTCATGCTCCTCCTAACCTTAACTGGAGACAACCGGTTCAGAGCCTGCCTATGGCCTGGGATGACTCGGATCTACATGCTCCATCTGAAAACGTTCAGGAATTGGCTTATTCTCAATCTTCAACTCAAGAAAGCATTTCTGCAAGGGATGCTAGTTCATCTGGTTGGAAAGCTAACCACCTTAAAGAAGTTTTTGTTGAATAGTTTAAGAAAAGCCCTTGATAATTTGGAGGAATGCCTTTACGTTAAGTGAGAGAATCCCAATGTAGTCACTAATTCAGCAAGGAATGAAAACGGTAATGCACAGGAAATTTCTCTTGAGGGTAATTCTTATAGTCTTTCCATCTCCAAGGGAAAGTTGTGTTTGTGTCTGGAAATGTGATCGCACATCTTATGGCTGCTTACCCGGTAGTGTTGGTGTTGTTAAGTCTGTTGAATGTGGTGATTTGCAAACTTCTTTACTACTGGTATCTACAGTACATTTTTTCATCCTTTTGTAATTGTGGGATCCATAATATGTTAAAATTAAATGATTGGGGAAGATAACACAGTTGTGATTACAGGGGAAGGTATTGGCATCTTGTACAAATCAAAGGTTCCAGGTTTGTATATTTTGATGCTATCGAAGGAACTGGAGGAGCCTTCTCTTGACTAGTCTGGTACTCAGTCTTGCAGTCTGTAGGTCCAGACTTTAATAGATTGCCCCCTGATTGTCCTGAAGGCAGATATTGATGCCAAAGAAGAATCTATTGCTGCTGATGAACTGCAGATGCCAGAAAACCTAATGAATTATTAACTCAAGGATCTCTTTTTAGGTGTTGTCACAGTTGTTCATTATGATATGGTTGTTACCTTGTTTATATGCAGAATACCATAGAACGTATCTTTAAATAATAAATAGAAAAAGAAAGTTTGAAGCATAGCATACTTTATAGTATAAATAAGTTGAAAGCCTAAACTGTTCAAAATGGCAGCATTAAAAGTAGATGATCTCATACCTGATATTTGAAAAAACGTTCTAGTAAAGGAAATGTATAGGATGTGTTTATTTTATTGGCAATGTGCAAGGAACGAGATGCAATGAATGCATTATTATGATACCTGCACAAATGAAACCACAAAAAATTGCTAATGAATCAGTTAGGACCTGACATTATTTTCCATTTTATTGAGTACTAAATAATCCACCCGAAACATATCCATTATGAAAGAAACTATGAAATTTTACCACACATACATAACAAGATTAACAAAGATCTTTTTAAGGTCTGCAACTTACGCCATGATTTATAATAGCCTTTAGGCCTTTGTTAAATTTTTTGTTCTTGCATATAAGGACTGATATTAGACTAAGATTAAAAAAAAGTAAAGAAAAATCGTTAGTGTGTGCAATGAATCCGAACATGTCAAGTTCAACGATTATTATTTGGGGGAAGGTGGGTGACAGGAGTGAAGGAGGGCAGAGGAGAGGAAAAAGTTATCACTGTTTATGAATTAGGAATATAAGTTAGCATGAAAAGAAATTTTATACATCTAGTTACCATTTATCTAGTTCTTAGACCTAGTAGACCTATTCACACTAGCTTAAGTTCACTTAGAAGTTTAGTTGTCTCACCTCATAGACACATGACACATGCTCTCAC
>VDFB02324044.1:0-35434 GCA_007258455.2 Sequoia sempervirens | reverse complement strand
GAATAAATTGGATCTTGTATTCCGCCTACACGCTTGGTTCTTTTGTTGTCCTGATTTGGAAAAAATTGCTTACTGGATGGAAATGTTGTAAGCAAAGAGATATTAGGGAGGACATTTAGACAGGTGCACTGATCAATGTCAGAATTTTCTAGATACTGTATTTAAGTGTGGCTTGTTTGGTTTATCGTAGTATTATGGACTTTATGGACACTGGGGTATAAGGAAATGTTTGATCATGCTCCTACTAACTTCAGCAGTGAAAAGGTCAAATGTTTCTCCTTGGGTAGCATTCCAATTGCTAATAGAAGATATTTTGAGAATATTTTTAAACATAATCTTTTGAAAAGGAGGTGACAAAGGAATTGGAGGAATGGGCGGGATTAGTCATGCTCCTCCTAACCTTAACTGGAGACAACCGGTTCAGAGCCTGCCTATGGCCTGGGATGACTCGGATCTACATGCTCCATCTGAAAACGTTCAGGAATTGGCTTATTCTCAATCTTCAACTCAAGAAAGCATTTCTGCAAGGGATGCTAGTTCATCTGGTTGGAAAGCTAACCACCTTAAAGAAGTTTTTGTTGAATAGTTTAAGAAAAGCCCTTGATAATTTGGAGGAATGCCTTTACGTTAAGTGAGAGAATCCCAATGTAGTCACTAATTCAGCAAGGAATGAAAACGGTAATGCACAGGAAATTTCTCCAGGGTAATTCTTATAGTCTTTCCATCTCCAAGGGATGACTCGGATCTACATGCTCCATCTGAAAACGTTCAGGAATTGGCTTATTCTCAATCTTCAACTCAAGAAAGCATTTCTGCAAGGGATGCTAGTTCATCTGGTTGGAAAGCTAACCACCTTAAAGAAGTTTTTGTTGAATAGTTTAAGAAAAGCCCTTGATAATTTGGAGGAATGCCTTTACGTTAAGTGAGAGAATCCCAATGTAGTCACTAATTCAGCAAGGAATGAAAACGGTAATGCACAGGAAATTTCTCCAGGGTAATTCTTATAGTCTTTCCATCTCCAAGGGAAAGTTGTGTTTGTGTCTGGAAATGTGATCGCACATCTTATGGCTGCTTACCCGGTAGTGTTGGTGTTGTTAAGTCTGTTGAATGTGGTGATTTGCAAACTTCTTTACTACTGGTATCTACAGTACATTTTTTCATCCTTTTGTAATTGTGGGATCCATAATATGTTAAAATTAAATGATTGGGGAAGATAACACAGTTGTGATTACAGGGGAAGGTATTGGCATCTTGTACAAATCAAAGGTTCCAGGTTTGTATATTTTGATGCTATCGAAGGAACTGGAGGAGCCTTCTCTTGACTAGTCTGGTACTCAGTCTTGCAGTCTGTAGGTCCAGACTTTAATAGATTGCCCCCTGATTGTCCTGAAGGCAGATATTGATGCCAAAGAAGAATCTATTGCTGCTGATGAACTGCAGATGCCAGAAAACCTAATGAATTATTAACTCAAGGATCTCTTTTTAGGTGTTGTCACAGTTGTTCATTATGATATGGTTGTTACCTTGTTTATATGCAGAATACCATAGAACGTATCTTTAAATAATAAATAGAAAAAGAAAGTTTGAAGCATAGCATACTTTATAGTATAAATAAGTTGAAAGCCTAAACTGTTCAAAATGGCAGCATTAAAAGTAGATGATCTCATACCTGATATTTGAAAAAACGTTCTAGTAAAGGAAATGTATAGGATGTGTTTATTTTATTGGCAATGTGCAAGGAACGAGATGCAATGAATGCATTATTATGATACCTGCACAAATGAAACCACAAAAAATTGCTAATGAATCAGTTAGGACCTGACATTATTTTCCATTTTATTGAGTACTAAATAATCCACCCGAAACATATCCATTATGAAAGAAACTATAAAATTTTACCACACATACATAACAAGATTAACAAAGATCTTTTTAAGGTCTGCAACTTACGCCATGATTTATAATAGCCTTTAGGCCTTTGTTAAATTTTTTGTTCTTGCATATAAGGACTGATATTAGACTAAGATTAAAAAAAAGTAAAGAAAAATCGTTAGTGTGTGCAATGAATCCGAACATGTCAAGTTCAACGATTATTATTTGGGGGAAGGTGGGTGACAGGAGTGAAGGAGGGCAGAGGAGAGGAAAAAGTTATCACTGTTTATGAATTAGGAATATAAGTTAGCATGAAAAGAAATTTTATACATCTAGTTACCATTTATCTAGTTCTTAGACCTAGTAGACCTATTCACACTAGCTTAAGTTCACTTAGAAGTTTAGTTGTCTCACCTCATAGACACATGACACATGCTCTCACACTTGTCCCAAGCATTCTACATGTGTCACATCTCTTGGAGGGTTAGTCAATGTTTCTGTTTCACCTTCCTACTTCCTCTTTGTTCTACATATAAAAGGGGAGATCATTGTGCATACACATGTTTTATGATAGTTTTTGGTTACTTTTTTGTTGCTTGAATTTTCTTGTGGAAGATCTTGAATTTTACATTCATTGTTTGCTACTCTAAAATGGTGTAAAAGCATTGAATTGCAAGTTCCTTCCCCTTTTTTGGTGAATCTAGCACTCAGCCCTATCAACAAAGCATCGTGGAGCCAAACGGACATCATCATCAAGTCCGGAAGGCCTAAGAAACAAAGAATAACTTTACATTTTGTCAAAAACGATAACTTTCATTTTTTTCAAAAAAAAATTGCCTCCATACCCTTTGTTGTACAGTCATACGATTGTACCTTGTACAATTTTTTTTGCTTTGAAGGAAAAAAAAAAGTACAAAACTAAGTTTTGTAGGTTTGGGCGAATTTTTGAATGTGTTTGCAAGGTGTTTATTTATTAGTTTGGCTCTACATTCAGGCCCCTTAGCCCTTCTCTGTCAGCTATTACAAATAGTTTTATTTTGGGCACTGTGAAGGTTTATTTTGTTGCATCTGAGCATTCCCTTCTTGAGGACGTCTTCCATCATGACCAGGTGTCGTGGGTGGAAATCATTTTCCACAATTTCGTACGGATTCTACTCTATGGTCATAGCAGACACCTGATTCAAGAGATTCATGTTACATTTTCTATGTATTCCAAAGAAAACCAGATTTCCCTTTAATTTTGTTAAGATTCAACCACGAGGTTGCTATGTGGACACAAGAGAAAGGGTCTTTGTAGCGTGGCATTTGGGTGAGTCTTCTGGTGTTTCAAGATCTCATATTCCTGCACTCATTCTGCTTTGCTACTTAGTTCTACAAGTTGGAGATAGTGAGGCTCTTGCCAAAGAAAAGGCCTAGTCATCCCTTGAATCGTTGTCTAAGCAACCCCGCTTGGTGCAAGATCCTACAATAGACAAGCATCTTCTAGAGGCTAAAGGCCGCCTAGAGCTCTACCAGTCAAAGAGGATTTCGATTTCACTAAAAGAACAGTTGTTGCTTTTTTAATGTTGTACAATATAAAATCAAACCACTACAGCCTTTCACCATACAACCATGTGTAGCATGTTACGACATCACCAACAGCCTCCTACACACAAGCATCCAAAAGCAGCCTTTTGACTCAGCTCCAATAGTTACCTCTTCATTTGCAGCATTAATTGTGGCATTTAATGTTGACCACTAGCGGTTAATGCTAGCCCATTGATAACAGCTAGCATTTAATGTTAGTTTTTTTGTAAGTCTTTTATGAAAGCAAGAGATCGGAGCTTTTTTTCATTTTTTTCATAACTTACAAACGAGGTGTTTTTTCACAAATTTGTAGTCGACAGGAAACTAGTTCCGTCACCAATGCATTTGTGCAATTACTTTTTCAAAATTCTACTTTTTCGTTATTTTTTAGACCTCCAAAAATCTGTTATTTTCACATAATTTTTTATGAGGCTGAACTTTCACCCCAATTATCAAAAATTGGCAGACTTTTTTTTAAGTTTATCAAAATTTCACAAGGATTTCAAATTTGTAACTCAATTTAAGTTTAGGATTGTCAATTTTTCACAACTTGTAAAAATCTTCGTGAGTTATAAATGGATGATTTAGACATCCAAATGTAATATCCTAGGGTTTTACAACTGAATAACCAATTACAGATCTGGGGTCAACTCAGCAACAGATAGGATTCCTTGCAATTTCACTCTTGCTGTTTTAATCAGATCTAACCAGATATATCAAAATCTTAGGTCTGAAACCTATTTGTTAGTATTATAACTGCAAACTGGAATTTAAACTTTCACCAATTACACATATGTAGAAAGAAAACTCAGTTACCATACACTTTTGCAAATAGACAATAAATAATGGTCTCAAAATGCATTAAGATCTGAGCATGAAAGTACAGAGTTTATTGCTGATGACAGATCTGTGATGGATGATTGTAATCCTAGACCTGATTTAGACCTGGTTCCTTTGGACTTTGACCTGCTATTGCTCTTGGGGCAGGAACCCAGATGTACAATGACAATTTTTCCCAATGGTGATGAGAACTCACCTTTCACAATATATGATTGAGGCATGCAACCCTCAATCTGCTCCCTTTTAAATCGCTGGTCCTCACAAGTGAATGGTCTTGTTGTGACCTTTTCACACATCACGCCATTGCAAATGGGGACCCCCTACTTTTTGCTACATTCGGGTCTTTTGGCTTTGCTTTTGGGTCTTTTTGTCATTGTCTCTCTTTTGCTTCGTCTGTCTTTCCAGGAATGTGCCCGTCTGAATTGAAGTTTTGGCTAAGTTTGTAGAATTAGGGTTTGCACTTTTCATGTCAATTTAAGGTCAATTTGAGTTGGTTAATGACCGCTACACTGTGCTTAGAACACTTTAAGGTATCTGCCTACGAATTTTGAACTGAATTGGACGACTAACTATTTTTTAGCAATCCGACTTCAGAGGCTAATTTTAGGGTTTGCATGCGAAGTTTTTCAATGCATGTCTGGAGAATATTTATGGGTTTTCCAAGACCTACGCAATGATATAACATGCAAGATGAGATGATAACTTTCAACAGTCTTGACTTTGGAGGCTATTTTTAGGGTTTGCATGTTGGAGTCTTCAACGCATGTCTAGATATTCTTTGTGGGTTTTTTGAAAGCTTCGCAGTGATGTAACATGCAAACAAGGATCAGGACCTTTCTGCAAAGTTGTCTTCGGATGCTATTTTTAGAGTTTGCATGCAGGACCTTTCAGTGCATGTCAAGTTATTTTTTATGGGTTTTTCGAGAGCTACGCAATGATGTAACATGCAAACGCATCCGGTAGCTTATTGGTCACTTTTTCAGGCACTTACTATTTTTAGCAGGATCACTCTGACAGCTGCCCGACACTTCAACATCATGAACAAAGCGACGTGCAATAGAAACGAGATCAAATGGAGATCTTTTGGTCAACATGCAAGTCAGATTAGGGTTTCCAACTTCAAGACCTAAAATGAGGGGTCAAACACCAAAATCTCTTAAAACTGATGTATCCCATCGTGACCAGTATCTTTCAAGCTATCCACTGGTAAAATTTGAAGGCAATCTAAGCACTTACTATTTATAGTAAGTCACTTCTTAAACAGGCTATAAATAGCAAGTTAGCACAAGGCACCAATGTGAACAAGTCAGTCAACCCACGAGGACCCCATGAAGCAAATTTCATGTCGAGCAGAGTTGTAGAAGTCCTGAAATCAAGCAGTTACTATAAATAGTAAATCACCTCCAGAAACAGGCTATAAATAGCAGGTCGACACAAGATGGCAACGTGAACAGATCAACTAGATCATGAGGATCCTATGGTGTAAATCTCAAATCAATTCAAGCCACAGAAGTGTGGAAACTAGAGGCTTACTAAAAATAGAAAGTAGGGCAAGCACGCTGGAAAAACTTGCTAAGGCGTAGAAGATTCCTCCTAGACTCCTGATATGCACCCAAGGTGAAGTAGCAATGAAGAAAGTTTCCAAGAGTTTGAAAATTCCTACAAGACCCCTCAAATGCACCCTCAAGATACTGGCTTGGAGAAAAACGCCTAAGTGTGAGGAATTCCCTGAAGACCCCTTGAATGTGCCCAATCTGAAGGGAGGCTAAGGAAAAAAATTCTAAGTCTTGAAAATTCCTGCTCTAGCCTCCAAATGCACCCTCATCAAGGAAAGGTGTTTGAAAAAATTTCTAAGTCTTGAAGAATTCCTCCTCACCCAGCTGAATGCGCCCCCAAGATGGAAGGTAGTTGTGAAGAAATACTACAAAGGCATGAAAATTCCTGTCCCCCCTTCCAAATGCACCCAACTCCAAGAGGCAGGATGAGAGAAAGTTTCTAAGTGTTGTTAAATTCCACCTCCACACCTCAAATGCACCCAAGGAGAGAGGTAGTGGTGAGAAAAATGGCTAAGGAAAATTGAAATTCCTCCTTGACCCTTGAAATGCGCCCAAGCTAGGAAAGCATGTGAGGAATCTTCCAAAGGCGTTGAAATTCCTCCTTGATACTCCAAATGTGCCCATGTTGGAGATGGAGCTAGGAAATGTGTTAAGTGTTAAAAATTCCCCCCTAGGCCACTCAAATGTGCCCAAAGTTGTTGAAGGAGGTAGCTTTAAAAATATTCTAGGTGTTGTTAATTCCTCCTCACACCCTCATATGTGCCCAAAGTGCAAGTTGGCCATTGAAAAATGTTCCAAGTATGGGAAAATTCTCCCTCATCTAGAGAAATGCGCCCACCTTGAGAAGGAAAATGGAGAAATGTTTTAAGTATTCAAAATTCCTCTAGGCCCTCCTATATGTGCCCATGCTCATGTTGATGAATTTTTTTCTAAGTGTTAAAATTTTCCCCACTAGAGAAATACGCCCAACCTTGGGAAGAGATGGGGAAATTTACTAAGGCATGTACGAACTGGCAAAGGAGTCAAAATGCGCCCAACTTCAAGAGGTGAATTGGAAAATTTTTTGAAGGCAAAGAAATATGCCAAAGGGGTAAGAATGAAGATGAAATTTGATGATGAAATATTTTTGTAAGGTATAAAATTCAAAAATTAAATGTACCCCTTCATAGTGATACACATGAATTTGGCATTTTCTAAGGGGAATTTTCTTCTGGGTACTGGACATCTTCAACAAGGAGATGATTGTGAAACTTCTCATGCCTTGCCTAAGAATTTAACATGGAGATTTTACTTGAGCGCCTGGTTGATGAAATTTTCTAGAGGAAATAAATTATTTCTAAGGCAAATGGGTTGGAAATTTGGCTAAGGCAAAAGGGGATATCATGTTGGTTGGTAAATTTTCTAAGGCAAAGAGAAATCAAACAACACCCTTCAAGGTGCATCCTCAAGACGGATGAAAATTATAAGAAAGACTTGTCTGAGTTAAACGTGCCCATCATAGAGAAGGAATTTGAAAAAATTGGCTAAGTCAGAGGAAATGAAGACACAAAGGTCTAAAATGCGCCCAAGCTTACATGAGGCATTATGAGCCAGAATCAACGTAGGTGAGAGAGTTTTCTAAGGGAAGAGATATGGAGTTCAGGACATGATGTGTGCTCTAAGCAAGTCGAGGTGAAGATAAGTTGACATTTGCAGAGGATGGAAGAATAAAACAACACCCTCTAAACGCGCCCTCAAGACAGATGAAAGTTTCTAGGGCATCAAAAATGAGCATCAAGGAGAATACATGGTCAAAGTATGCCTATGATGAAGGAATATGAAGAAGGCAACCTCTGCTAGAGGGAAATGATAAACCCTATCAGATCTGGATGATCACTCAAACCTTGGAGATCAAAACATGGATATCAGGTAAGTAAAGTGGATTTATATTATAAATTGTTTTGATGCTCTTCTCCTTGCTTGTTTTGCAGGGTGAACACTGAGGCCAGGGTGTGATCACTTGGGGTGATGGGGCAAACACTCCAAAACAACGTTGTAACCTTGGAAGAGATAAAGTTATGTGTTTCAAGCTCCTCCACGAGATCTCAGTTGCACCCAAATCATGAAGGAAGATGTTGGAAGAAATGGCTAAGTGTTGAAACTCCTCCACATGGATCTGAATGCGCCCAACTCAAGTGAAGAAATGCTCGAGTTCAAGACCGGAGAATCCTTCCAAGCTCAGGATGGAGGGAAAGATGGGAACCCAAGTGTTAATGGTCATCATCAAGTACTTCAAAGTTGAAGAACGACATCAAGGAGGAAAATCATCATCAAGCAGGAGAAAGAGGTTGCAGGCTTGAAGTTAGATCGAGAACGTGCCTGCCATATCCATTCAAGGAGTTGAAGCAGTGTTGACCAAACTCAGGCCGTTTGCAGTTAGAGAAAGAACAATGCGAACACGTTTCCAGACAGGAATCTTCTAGAAGATGGACATTAATTGCTCATTTATTACTCCACTCTTCTTGGTGGCAATTTTTAGGGTTAGGAATTATGTGGCTCGATCTAAGCCATCCATCTTATTGTAATTTGGGTCATTCATTGGACTGGGCCAACTATAAAAGGGGCACCCCCCCCCCCCCTCATTTGTACCTCATTAGATTAGCTTAGAGATAGGAAGATAGAGAGACAACTTAGAGATAGCTTAGTATAGATTGATAGTGTAGTTTGAAGAAGGAAAGTTTTTCCTTTGAAAGTTTTGTAAGAAATTGTTGTGAACACTGTCATAATAAAAAGGGTTTTCATTGATGATGATCTCGTCTTTTGTTGTGAGCAGCTAGCAAGATTTCTTCGTCCTTCCGATTCAAGTAGAATCTTAAAGTAGAATAAATTTGATTTCATGCAAGTAGATGCTAGTAGTGGAATACAGTGTTTGATTCGAGCAAGCTTCGTCTAGCCATACCACTAGTGTGTTCACTAATGGTGAATTCTCCTTGTGTGGTCAACTGGAACATTGTGTACTTAACTTCGTTTGTAATTCATATGTTGGTATGCATTGTTGTGACAGTGTCTTCGTGTTGAATTATGATCTGAATACCTTTGATTACTCCTCTGAAGATTGCACCGGTTTTGTGGAAGCTGTCCAAACCGAGGCAAAGCAAAGCTCGGTTGAAGTCTGCAAAAATTGATCACCATGTCCCATGCCTTAGAATAGATTAGAACCTTCTTATCCCTGCAACCATTTTAATTCAGTACTTTCTAGTTAGTTTAGGAAACAAGAGCTTTATAGACAAACCTTTCGAGCATTCAAATTCCTTTCTCCACTATTGAACAATTTTGTAAGTCCCCTTGAAATACCAGCAAAATCACATCGAGCCAACTGAGACTATCCACTGCATGAAGGAACCTTGGAGTTGAATGATCTTTCTAGCAATCTTAGCATGCAGGAGATTTTGTATTAGAGAGGATGGGGTAGCCGTTGGCAACTTTATTCTATGTTGGTGTGGTCACAAAAAACACATCAACAGGTTTGTGCTTAGATCTGACCTGAAGAATCAAAATTTCAATGATACTACCAGGTGCTCCAAACTGGTGCCACTTCCTCCCACACTATCCAAAGATGGTCTCTTAATTGTATCAGATCTGATTATGGAACCTCCTTCCAAACGACCTCCTTGCACATAAATTAGGACTTGTCAAACTCAAGTCTGCATAGGAGCAAATGGAAAATTAGGGGACTAAGTTGCAAGATATTGAAGGATATTGAAGGAATATTGCTAGAGGGAGTTAGGTTTTCATCTAACCTCTTCACACTTGCCAGGGTTTGCATCCTAGAAGTGTAGCGAAATGGAGAAATTTGTCCCCAACTCTTCCTTTTCCCAGATACCTCACTTCAGTGCCATAGGGTCAGATTTATAGGCCCCTAAATGAGGCGTGTGGTCTCAAAAGAGGTGCCAAAATTCAAATTTCAAATTTTTTTACCACCAAAAGTTGGCGCCCAGCATTTATTTATTTATTATTCAAATATTTAATTTTAACACTATTTATTTAATATATGCATATTATTAAATATTGGTGTTTAAAAACACCTTTCTAGGTCGACTGAGCATGCTAAAATTATAGGGACATGACAGTCGCCCCTTCCCAAATTGGCTTGCCCTCAAGCCAACTCAAACTTGGATGCTCAAAAATCTCCACTCCTTTCCATGTAGCATCTTCAAGTGGAAGATTTTTCCATTTCACCAAATATTCTGGAATGGTCTTGTGTCTTAACTTCTTTTCCGTCATATCAATGATGGCTTCTGGCTCCAAAAACAACTTCCCCTCATCATCAAGTGGAGGCAATTCTAAGGAGGGAGTAACCTGTTACATCCCTTACATTGAGAATATGTGATTAGTTATGTATCTTGAATGCAATGTTAGTTGCAAGTAACTGCTTTCATGTGATTATGACATTGAGAATGCAATAGTTGTTTTATTTATCGTAACTGTAATGTTAACAATCTTTTTATTCTACAAGTGAATTTCTTGTTCACGTGAAATTGAATGAGATCATGAGATTAAATTTAAATGCATATTGATATAGCCGTTGAGAACGATCTAACCATAATACCTATCAATGGATGCAAGTCTACCGACGCCTTGATGGAAAAGGAGATGTCATCAAGGAGAGGATATGGTAATAACGATCAATTTTATTGTCTACCTCGAGTCGATGTATGACAAAGTATCTTAATCGTAACCTTGGCCATAATTTATTAATTAAAAAATTAATCTATAAAGTTAAGTTCATTTCATGTTTCATCTTAATTCATATTTAAAATTGTGAGCTAACTTTCTAGCCGTGGGAATATTGTAATTCAAATAATATAATATAATTCAAAATATGAAAATATTTTGAGGGCCAATGTAAGTGGTGGTAGAACCTTCGCCACCTTGCCATTCTTCTTTCCTAACATTCAAGAAGGTATGTGAAGAGTCTGCCAAAGGTATAATCTTGGCTTTTGGCGTTGGGGGTCATCCATTTTGGGGGTTCTTGCTTTTGGATTTTTGGGGTGTCGGCCATCGATCTTGAGAAATTTTCTTTTGAACTTTGAAGTTACTTCTTTCAAGAATTTTACTTCAGCTCACCATCTCTAGCCTAGCGTAAGATGGTGAATTCTCTTCAATCTAATCATGCCACTGTTACTCTTGTCATTTGCCATTTAGAAAACTTTCATCTACTTGATGCCATTAACGCATTTCATAGAATTCTTCCCTAAGCCCTAAATTGTTCGGCATTCCTCAAACTGAGCTGGAGATATTATTGAGTTGTGCAATTAAGCGAGTTGTGCTATTCATAAATCCTTGTGGCTTGAATTTGAGAAGGTTGGGCGACGTCTTTTGTTCAGTCTTGTGGAGGTAGCTTGGTCGTCGCTTCTTCCATCGAGTTTTGGTTGAGGCTCACAGAGAGATTCTCTTCCACCTAAGCATTCTTCAATCTTCAGGCATGTATTTGTATCTTCTTATGGGAATAAACTTGATTACGAATTGCAACTCTTCTTGCCGATTAGTATAAAATATGCAATGTAGTTGCATGGGTTTTGGTTCCAATCGAATTAAGATCACCCTGCATTTTTCTCTGGCTGTTATTAAATTTCCTGTGTATATTCTTCAATCATTGTTGGGTCCGAAACCAATGCCGACCCTGAAGGCAGCCATCCAACAATTTGTATACTATTTAATTTCTTCTGTTGATTTAAGGGTTTAAAACGACACTTTGATTCCCTATCTTGGCGTTCTTGAAAAGGTTATAGAACTTTTCTTCTTGTCAAATCTGTGAACGAGTCTTGACTTAGTAAATAGAGACTTGCTTGGTTATATCCAGAAGTAATTTTAAAATTAATGAGATCTAAGGGAAATGATTATATAGTTCCAGACAATCTCAATCAATCAATAAACTGAATTATGACCTCGCCTTCATCTTTCCTACTCTTTGGAGTTCTCATGGATTCATAAGTTTGATTATTTGAGGTCTAGAGATCCTCTCTACTGAATTATCTTTTTCTAATGTATTTACTTAATGGTTAGGTATAACCAGAACCTAAAGAAATGAAAATCAAAATGACTTTAAATAGATAATCTTGAGACAAATGTAATCATGTCGAGCAAGGGTGAGAGTGCTGACGGCACAAGAGTGCCAAAATGTTAATGAAATCCTTGGCCAAGGTACGATGCTAGATTCAGCATCTCTTAGCTATCAAGTACCAAATATACCACTAATCAGAGTGACCTTTCTAGTTGGGAGGTACCCTTAGTAAGGTCAATCAGGAGGTATAGGTCCTTGACACCAGGTTTAGAGGCATGATGATAGAATGATCCTTGTTGATTACCCTCATGAAGGGACGGGTTCCTTTAGTCGAAGGAACACGGGAGACCAGCAGGTCTTTGAATGGGCAGTAAAGCCCCTGATGATATCTCCTTTTCCCATGATGACAGAGACAAGTTCCATGCTTCAGCTTTAAATTGTAAACTCTTGAAAACCTTCTCTCTTTAAATTTCTGAAATGATTACTTAGCATAAATTTGATTGGTTGTAAGTTATTTTGGAAGCAATGAAAAGTTAGTTAAAGTTCATTTGTATTTTCTATTATTGGAAATCAATTAGATATTTCTTTTCAGCTGAAACTGAAACTTAAAAGTTAGTTGAAGAATTGAATGCTATGTAATTACTTTTAATGGAAAATTCTTTTTGTTCAAAATGCAAAAAGGAAACCCTAGATGGTTAGTTATTTAGTTGACTTTCAGCTGAAGTTGGCAATATAACTGTTTCTCCGTTAACGGTAAGATGTTAGTTGTTACATATGGTATCAAAGCTACCACGTTCGACACTGAACCTCGGAGCTCATCATGCAACTCAAAAAACTGAAACCAACATTGGGAACCTTGTAAATCTTTTGCATTGAATCTATCACAAGAAGTGGTAGTTATTTTGTATTAAAAATCATCACAAGAAGTGATAGTTATTTTTTTGTAAACATCTTTGCATTGGATCTATCACAAGAAGTGATAGTTATTGCAAACAATTATGTAATTGAGTCTAGCATAGGAAGTGATAGCCAATTCTATAAACAAATCTTGTACTAAGCCTATCACAAGGAGTGATAGCCTTTTTGTAACAATTCTATATTGAATTTGTCACAAGAAGTGATAATAACTTTGTAAACAATTTTGCTTGTAATCGTTAAAGGCTCTTAGGAATAATTTGAGATATCAAGTAATTATGAAACCATCCTATCTAGATAAGGCAAGATATGCCTAGGGTACCAAGATTGTGATCAAAATCTTTATAATAGTTTATTTTGAAATTGTGAACTTAAGGATGGGAAGATCTAGAAGTAATCAACCAAGTGCAGGGGCTTCTGAGTGTTGAAAATCCTTGAAATTATATCATTGACACATAGATAAAATTGGTTCTTGCTTAACATCAAGATGGCTAGGAAGGAGCCAAGTGGAATAAAAGGATCAAAAAGGGCAAGCGGTGATACATTGGCATGGAATGCTGAGAAAAATGTGTTACATCCCTCACATTGAGACTGTATATTTGGTTATGTATTTCAAAAGTAATGTCGGTTGCAAATAACTGTTTTCAAGTGATTATGACGTTGAGAATGCAATAGTCGTTCATTATCGTAACTGAAATGTTAACGAACTCTTTATTTTTGCAAGTGAAGTTATTGTTCGTGTGAAATTGAAAGAGATCATGATATTTAATTCAAATCCATATTATTTAGCCGTTGAGAACAATCTAACCCTAATCCTTGTCAGTGGATGCAGGATCGTTGACACCAGGAGAGAAAGGGAAATATCGTCAGGGAGAGGATGTGGTTAATTATGGATCAATTTTATCATCAGTCTAGAGTCAGTGTAAGACAGTTGAGTCAACTTCACTACCTTGGCCAAAGGTAAATTAATATAATAATCAATTAAGAAAGTCAATTAAAATATAAATCATTAATCACCTATTAAAGAGATTTCTAATGGAGATTAAAGAGTTAATTAAAATAATAAATATAATGTAAAATATTCATTAATAATATCGTTTTGAAGTTTGAGCGACCAATTTATATATATATACTTGCAAAGAAGTTATTAAATACTAAATTGAAAATAAAAGATATAAATTATTTGCCATTGATTTTTGTTATTGGAAAAACCATTGTTAGATTTAGCTTGAGAAATTAAATGATTTGAGTTTTGTGTCGTCGAGGGTTTTGAGGGCGGAATTCGGGGAGCCACCATTTCGCCATGAGGAACGGCCAAGACGGAAGTTGAACAGACGTCGGGAATTTTTCTTGTTGCATTCGGAAGGCCAAGTCTTGAAATGGGTTTTGGCGAACCTTTCCGGGGGGGGGGGTTAATCTTCCTTTTTCTCTTTATCGAATGCTTGTTTTTTTTTTAGGGGAGCTCAAGATGGTGGTCATTCTAATTCCGTCCTACTCCCATTCATCAGCGAACTTCTTGGGGTTTTCAATTTTGAGATATAGCATTTGGAGTTAGCCGCGCTCGGGGTGGAGAGTCTTGTTGTTTCCATTCAATCCTTATTTCGGTGGCGAAAGTTCCCTACCTGATTGCGTCTTCAGCTACGGCGTAAGGCTAGCGAGTTTTTATTGATAGAATGTGGAGGCTAAAGCTTTCAGAATTAGAACAACTTTTCAGGCACGTAAGAATTTACTGGCTTGTTATTTCACTTGAAACCCGTACAGAGCTATTAATATAAGCTTCATTAGAAAAGTTTTTTTTTTATCTAATAGAAATTAAGTTCGTCTGAATGCAGTAGAATCAAATAGATGGAATCCTTTTGTGTGAGCAAGTATCGGTGTGGACCTGTTATTTATTCTTCTTTTGAAATTAGGAAGCGATTCATCATCTCCTTTTGTGGGAAACTTGAACTCTGTTTTCATGAGTAGAAAATTCTTATTTCTCTTGTATTGGGTTAAGGTTCTGACTCAGACAGCTGTAACCAGAATTTCATTTTCTAGTGATAACTCGATTCTCTATTTTGAATTCCTATTTTTTATTAATGACTTAGGGGCTATCGTGAGTTTTTCCCTTTGGTTTAGTTCTGTTACCTTGAATAGTCACTTCCTCTATCTGAGTCTCTTAGATTTGGAAGCAAAATGTAAATAGAAGATACCTTGCCGCGAACTGGATCTCATGTTTTTTCTCATTAAATGCTTCAGAAGTATAAACTAGATTGAGTCTCATCTTCTTCCTGAGCCCCATTCTTTAAGTGTTCTTGTTCAATCCGTAAGTTCCATATATTGGAATGCTAATCGCTTGAATCTGTGAGTAGCCGAGTCCTCTCGGAAATCTCGTGTGTTCTATCCTCTACCTTTACAAACTACCCCACTTCTTTTAGTTTGATCTGGTTAAAGTATGCCACCTTATACCGTGATCTTTAATCTGTCATTAAATGATAAGAGTTTGGAAGAGTACTTAGCAAACCAGCTTTTTCTCTCTCCTCTAAAATATGGATGCCTAATGGTACTAGCTTAGCCTTAAATAAGAGAAAAGACTCAGAATCTGGGTACAGTTTGAACCTCATCTAAGAGCTTGATCTATTTGGTTTAACTGGTTTTCCCCTTTCTAACTTTGATGCTAGTTTGGTGCTCGTTATTGCTCCTTGAGTCAATTAGGGGATATCTAAGCGAGGCTTGTAATCCTCTTGCTGAATGAATTTGTTAAAATATGCAAGGAACATGGAGGTTAAGATATAACCACAAATTGATAGGAATTGATAATCAAATCGGACATTGTAACACTAAATTTTGAATCCTTATGGTCGGGTAAGACACCTTAATCTCTCCTCATGAATTGGAGAATAATAGATAATCATTATTAGAGGGATTATGTTATGAGTGGAGTATCCTCTTGGTGCGAGGAATAAGAAAACAGTTACCTTAATAAGAAGAAAGATTATTGGAATATGTTAATGAGATTTAAAAACTTAAATCAAGGATAAACATGTTGAGCAAGGGTGAGAGTGCTGACAGCACAAAAAGTGCTAGAGATGTCGGCACAGTAGTGCCAGAGACATCGGCACAGGAGTGCCAGAAACTATTAAAATCCTTGGCCAAGGTAGATGCCCGTTTGGCAATGTCAGCTTCCATGGCCAGATATACTCTGGTCAGAATGATCCTTCTGGTTAGGAGGAACCTACAGAAGAGGGATCGACCAGCAGTATAGGTTCATGGACACCAGGCTCAGAGACATGACGATAAATTGATCCATGTTGATTACCCTCGTGAAGGGCGGGTTCTTCAGTTGAAGAAACTCGGGAGACCAGTAGGTCTTGGTTGGGCGGTAAAGCCCTTGATGATATTTCTCTTTCCTCAAGTATTGAAGATCAACATTTCAGCTTCAATGATGAATGCATAATGGGTTACTTCCTTCTGCTAATTCAGGTACAAATAAATGTTCATTTGAGTACTTTATTGCTTCATTTACGATTGTGTAATAAATGTTAAGCTCAAAGCTAGTTTGAATGGAAAAGATAGTCAGTTGAATTCTTTACTTCATTATGTATGAAAGTTTATGATGCCCTAGCGGTTACTAATCAAGTCGTTATTTTTGCTTGATGAAACCCTAGTTTGATAGTTATTTGGTTATGTTCTTTCGTGAAACGGTTGGTGAACAGTTAGGTGTTACAATTCAGCTGAAACTGAAAACTTAGAGGTTAGTTTGAGATTATATTGATTCAATTGAAAATGTTTTGGAAACCCTAGAAGTTAAACAAATAGTTGAACATTAGTTGAAAGTTAGCTGTCAGCCAAATTTTCAAACTGTAGACCGGTTAGGTTGTTACAAAATGATAAAAGACCTCGAAATACTTTTGTTCACCGAGATTCATGAGGAAATCAATTGCCATATGCAAATAATTAAGCATAAGTAAAGGTGAAAACGAGAATCCTTAATACCTCTCGAAGCCTTTTGGAAAAGATGTTAATATGTGGAAGAGGACAAATTAAAGGGGATCATATCAGGCCCAATTTTGATGAAAAGATTAGGATTAGAATCATTCTTAAAAAAAAATTTAAAAAATAAAATTTGTTAAGAATCTGCCTAGTGAATGCAAGATAAATCATAACAGTTGTATGGAGAAGATATCAGTTATTCTCATGGCATATCGGTCAAATGGTTGTGAACTCTGAATTTTTCTGTTTGGAGGAGTTAGAAAGCTCAATTGCAACAGTGACTGTAATCAGCACCGAGGTATTTAGCTAAAGTGGTTTAAGTTTGAGCAGGTAACTTATTCAATGAAATAAGGAATAGAATTTTGTAAAGTGGAACGAAGGAAAGAAGTTTATGTTCCAAATATAAATTTTGTGTGTTGCTATGGCACAATCTTAAAATATCATCTTATCCATGACTGATAGGTACTCCAGGAAAAAGGAGTGGATGTGTTATAACCTTTCAAATGCAAATTTTTGAACATAATGAAAGTCTTAAGGGACTTATTTGTTGAAGCGCTTGTGACGCAATCTCTAACCATTGTAAGTTTTTTTTTAGAAAAGACCGAATTCAGTGCAGTGATTTATGTTAAATTTAGTGATCAGATTTAATGCACAGAAATTTAATTCAAAATCAGACACAATACACAGCAGATACCCTGGGAAAACCCTCCTCTTGAGGGAGAAAAACCCAACCAACAATATCTCTTATATTATTGATTCACAAATGAAAAATCTCCTTTACAATAGAGGCTGATAAGTAAGCCAAAAAATCAGTATCACAGACTGATGTAAGTACAGGACTGAGTGATACAAACTGCTTGAATATTTCTGCCTTATACTCAGATCTCAATCTGCACTTTACAAACTCGCATTGCTCTGAAGATGAATAAGAAGGCTAATGAATTCAATGATCAACAATGAGAGAAATGAATGGATATATATACATTTATTGAGAGAGGTCGCACCTCTTCAATTATCTCCAAGTCATCCTTCATAAGTAATATATATTTTATAATCAAGAAGTCGGCCATCTATAATAAATGAAATTCCTTCATAGAGAATTGCACCTAAGAGAGAATGAGGTCGGCCCCATACAGTTCTTCATTAATTGAAAATCATGCCTCTTGATGCATATAAATTAAATAGCCTCTTAGCTATTATTTAATTTAACAAATAAGGTAAAGGAGATGGCTGGAAGTAATGACCGAAGCTACATTTAATCATCAACAATTTACTCTCTTATTAGTGACTTAGTCAAGTCACGTAGTGCATAGGGAGAGTTTCTTTAGATTATGGCACTTCTTTGGATTTTGGTAAAATTCCTTTTTAATATTGGCAAGGAATGCTGTTGTTTAAATTCTTTAAATTGAAATAGTTTAACCATCAAATTTTGAAGATTGTTCATTTTATGGCCAATTGGTCAAAATTTGATTAAATGTTGGGAATAAGCTCATTCTTTGGGTTATTGTTGGAATTAAAAACTCTTTATATTTTGGTATGGAGCTAAGTTATTATGGGGGCTACCCAAGAACATTTTGGTTGTTCACCATGTTGATGTAATGATCATCTCTATCATATCCGGGATAGGCCACTAATGGATTGTGTAAGGGAGTAATTGTAGGAAAATATATTTGGTATGTTCTTACTTGCAAAGGAAAGAAACCTTGTGTTATGATATGTGGGGGGATAGGAAGTCCAGTAAGCCTAGGTGAATAGTCTCTTCAAGTCGAGCAGGGTGGTGAACTTTATACTCCAGACACTTAGCCAACTAGAGTTGTCGTACTTAGTAGGAGGGTATCCTTAGTAGTGCGAGAGTCGGTTAAGTGGGGGTGATGGATTCCCTCTTATTAGTGGCATACCGAGTCTTGGAGGACAAGATTGTATTGGTATTCCTCGTCGACATTCTCATTTATTCTAAGAATGAGGAAGAACATCTTCGACATCTTCAGATAGACCTTCAACGATTAAGAGAACGTCAACTTTATGGTAAACTGTCAAAATGCACTTTATTTCAGAAGGAGGTACAGTATTTGGGTCATATCATATCAGCTAAGGGATAGCAGTAGACCTTGCAAAAATAAAAGCTATAGTGGAATGGACGGTACCTAAGAATGTGCACAAGGTTAGGAGCTTCATGAGACTAGGTGGGTATTATCGAAGGTTGTGAAATTTCCTTATCTTTTGATGAACAATTGAGAACACTATATTTATGTTTATATTTAAATTTAGAATAAACAATTAGCGAGGATGATGATTCTTAAGGGGAGGAGTATGTTACATCCCTTATATTGAGAATATGTGATTAGTTATGTATCTTGAATGCAATGTTAGTTGCAAGTAACTGCTTTCATGTGATTATGACATTGAGAATGCAATAGTTGTTTTATTTATCGTAACTGTAATGTTAACGATCTTTTTATTCTGCAAGTGAATTTCTTGTTCACGTGAAATTGAATGAGATCATGAGATTAAATTTAAATGCATATTTATCTAGCCATTCAGAACGATCTAACCATAATACCTGCCAGTGGATGCAGGACTGTCGACGCCTCAACAGAAAAGGAGATGTCATCGAGGAGAGGATATGGTAACAAGGATCAATTTTATTGTCTACCTTGAATCGGTGTATGACAAAGTATCTTAATCGTAACCTTGGCCATAATTCATTAATTAAATAATTAATCTATAAAGTTAAGTTCATTTCATGTTTCATCTTAATTCCCTTGTGAATTAAGGTCTTATAATATTTAATATTGTGAGCTAACTTTCTAGCCGTGGGAATATTGTAATTCAAATAATATAATATAATTCAAAATATGAAAATATTTTGGGGTTCGATGTAAGTGGTGGTAGAACCTTTGGCACCTTGCCATTCTTCTTTCCTAACGTTCAAGAAGGTATGTGAAGAGTTTGCCGAAGGTATAATCTTGGCTTTTAGCATTGGGGGTCATCCTTTTTGGGGGGTCTTGCTTTTGGATTTTTGGGGTGTCGGCCATCGATCTTGAGAAATTTTATTCTAAACTTTGAAGTTACTTCTTTCAAGAATTTTACTTCAGCTCACCATCTCTAGCCTAGCGTAAGATGGTGAATTCTCCACAATCTAATCATGTCGTTGTTGCTCTCGTCATTTTCCATTTAGAAAATTTTCATCTACTTGATGCCATCAATGCATTTCATAGAATTCTTCCCTAAGCCCTGAATTGTTCGGTCTTCCTCAAACTGAGTTGGAGATATTATTGAGTTGTGCAATTAAGTGAGTTGTGTTGTTCATAAATCCTTGTGGCTTGAATTTGAGAAGGTTGGGCGACGTCTTTTGTTCAGTCTTGTGGAGGTAGCTTGGTTGTCGCTCTTCCATCAAGTTTCGGTTGAGGCTCACAGAGAGATTCTCTTCGATCTGAGCATTCTTCAATCTTTAGACATGTATTTGTATCTTCTTATGGGAATAAACTTGATTACGAATTGCAATTCTTGTCGATTAGTATAAAATATGCAATGTAGTTGCATAGGTTTTGGTTCCAATTGAATTAAGATCTCCCTGCATTTTTCTCTGGCTGTTATTAAATTTCCTGTGTATATTCTTCAGTCATTGTTGGGTCTGAAACCAATACCAACCCTAAAGGCAGCCATCCAACAATTTGTAAATTTAATTTCTTCTGTTGATTTAAGGGTTTAAATCGACACTTTGATTCCCTATCTTGGCGTTCTTGAAAAGGTTATAGAACTTTTCTTCTTGTCAAATTTGTGAACGAGTCTTGACTTAGTAAATAGAGACTTGCTTGGTTATATCCAGAAGTAATTTTAAAATTAATGAGATCTAAGGGAAATGATTATATAGTTCCAAACAATCTCAATCAATAAACTGAATTATGACCTCGCCTTCATCTTTCCTACTCTTTGGAGTTCTCATGGATTTATAAGTATGATTATTTGAGGTCTGGAGATCCTCTCTATTGAATTATCTTTTTCTAATGTATTTACTTAATGGTTAAGGTATAACCAGAACCTAAAGAAATGAAAATCAAAATGACTTTAAACCAATAATCTTGAGACAAATGTAATCATGTCGAGCAAGGGTGAGAGTGCTTACGGCACAAGAGTGCCAAAATGTTAATAAAATCCTTGGCCATAGTACGATGCTAGATTCAGCATCTCTCAGCTATCAAGTACCAGATATACCACTGATCAGAGTGACCTTTCTAGTTGGGAGGTACCCTTAGTAAGGTCGATCAGGAGGTATAAGTCCTTGACACCAGGCCCAAAGGCATGATAATAGAATGATCCTTGTTGATTACCCTCGTGAAAGGACGGGTTCCTTCAGTCAAAGGAACACCGGAGACTAGTAGGTCTTCGGATGGGCGGTAAAGCCCCTAATGATATCTCCTTTTCCCATGATGACAAAGACAAGTTCAATGCTTCAGCTTCTTAACTATAAACTCTTGAAAACCTTCTCTCTCTTTAAATATCTGAAATGATTACTTAGCATAAATTTGATTGGTTGTAAGTTATTTTGGAAGCAATGAAAAGTTAGTTAAAGTCCGTTTGTATTTTTTGTTATTGGAAATCAGTTAGATGTTTCTTTTCAGCTGAAACTGAAACTTAAAAGTTAGTTGAAGAATTGAATGCTATGTAATTACTTTTAATGGAAAAAAAAAATCGTTCAAAATGCAAAAAGGAAACCCTAGATGGTTAGTTATTTAGTTGACTTTCAGCTGCAGTTGGCATTATAACTGTTTCTCTGTTAACGATAAGATGTTAGTTGTTACATAACCTGCTGGCCCAAAGCCTTCTTCAAGCATGACACATGGAAAATGTTGTTACGACCCAATTCGGCGTAAATTAAAAACTTTCCAATTCTCACTAAAAACATGTAAAAGTAACATCTAACAAAGATAATACAATAAAATTTCTTCCTTTCTTTATTGATAAACATGTACAAGTTACAATATGTTTCCACATGAATTTCATTTTCATTGCAAATATAGAGTTAAAAGTAATACAGTTACATACATAGCTCGTAAGCTTTTGCACAAATAGAAGTAAGAAGGTCCAGGAATCCGTCCTTTCAAATCTTGGTACATCGGCCGCTGCGTGGAGGAGAAACATCACTCTTTTCCGCCAACCACGGACTTATAATGCGGTCCCCCGCACGATCATTTTGCAATGAACGGCCCTCCCTTCGAAGAAGAGATTGGTAGGGTATCCTTTAACGATTACCAACTGAGCATAGTGTTGTGTCCTACTCAACTAGAACCTTGCTATTTCACAATCTCGATCTAGTACTCGGATCACAATGAACTGACAGTGTAGTCTCAACTATCTCACATCTAGGTGGATGTCGTACCTTTCACTACTTTGGCCAAAGTATTCTCATTCAGTACTTCGAATGAAGGTCATCTATCATAAACACTACTCAGGGCCGATTTGACTTAAGGCTTCCTTACTCTACGCATAGGTTTGTCCTTCAATGGGTGAATCCGTCAACCCAGACATCCTACAATCATACGAACCTACTAGAAATGAAAACAGTATTCAAGAGTCTTGTATCTATTCCTCCTAACTAGGAATTCTTTATCCTAGGAGTACTAAACTTGTCTCAGTTATCCTAATAACTTAAGCTAAAAGACTTCACTTGATTCTGCCATCATTTCGATCCTAGTAGATAAATATTACGTCTACGTATTCTCCATATATGGAGATCATACACAACATGCAATAACCATTCAAAATGCAAATAAACCCTTCCCTTTTATCTTTTCCATTATTTCGTTTTAATGCAAGAGAAATAATCTAATCCCTTAAGCACTTTATCCAAATAATCCCTTTTTCACAATTTCCCCTATTCATTGAATCCTTTACACATTTTCTCCTTTAATGCATTGCTTTTATTCATCGAATTGGTTCTTTCCTATTAAAGCTAATAGAAAGCAACGATCACAAGACGCAAAATAAACAACACTTAACAAAGGTTATATAATAGGAAGATTCATGCCTGATTTTAAAGCTTCTCCTTCCAGACTTGCTCTTTTAAATTCTTCTTCAAATAAGCCTCCGTAGTTTCAGCTAAATATGGCTTCTTTTATGGAAGTATTTCTCTCTATAGAGAACTCCTATATCTCTTTCTCACAGACGTGTTTCCACCACTCAATTCCTACTCAGCTATACAAATATCTCACTCTGAACTAAATATGATTCAATCACTGTAACTGGTAATTGCTGGTAATAATGCACTGAATTTATCAAACTCAACAATATAGGAAACTTAAGCAGTATAATGTAATGGATATGGAATAAAATAGTAAACTCAGATTGCTCCCAAGGTGTGTTCACAATGAATGGAAGGGCGTCATTATATAGGGCCCGAAATACAACGGATTCCCAGTTATGTAGGCATGCCAAATGACAACACAGTAATCAGAAACAGTCAAAAGACATTTGGCGGATTATTTAACCCTAAGTCATCAAACATGAAGGTGATTCGACCTCCATTTTTGACAGCAGCAAAGCTTATTTCAATTTGAATTCGTTCAGTTTGTTAAAACGTGACAGCGCTTGTTCTCACGCGTTTTTTCAGCTAGGTTATTTGCCAAGTTTTATTGAAGACTTTTTCCTTGCTCTAATGGCGTCCAGATTTCATTTTATTCACCAAGCAAGAGATAAATCGGCCATTTTCAACTGTCCGGCCCTAGTCGCGCGAATTTCCTGCGCGTTTTTCATTTTGCTTCAGCATTTTCGCCTTTTTTCTTCTTTATTTCGCATTTGCAATTCTTTAATATTTTTAATAAAGTTTCCAAAGTAAATATGACGCATTTATTCAAGCTCAAATTTGAAGTTAAACATTTCAACGAATACATTTGAGAAATCCGCGTTTTCTATGTTCTTCCAGATTTACATTCGCACTTTATAAAAGTGTTTAAAATGTTTTAATTTCCATTTCATTTGATTTTATCAATTCTTTTATTTAAATATATTTTGTATATTTTAAAATACTTATATAATATAGTTTGTGTAATTATTTAAATTATCAATTTAAATAATATTGTATACATTTTAAACTATAGTATATTAGTATTTTAATATAATATTAAATATATATTAAAATGCTTATCTTTATACTAATACATATATATTAATTTACATTATACGTTTAAACATGTAAATTTACATATATGTATTCGTATAATCTCAGAGGCAAGATATTGTTACAATATATAATTCATTTATCTCGTTAGCCGTGGGTAGGTATACTTGTATATATATCGGTATATATACTATATGTATAAGTATCCATAAATACATTTATATCGACACATACGTATGGCATATCCATCTGCTTAATACGTTTGTATCGACATGAATGTACTTATGGGTATTTGTACATATCGTATTCGTATTTACAAATACACATATCCACCTCTAACCAGAACTTGTCATTTTTAAGGTTATATTGGCAAGCGTCACTTGATTACACATTCAGAAGAAGACACAACTCCTAATGATACGAGACAAGCCTACGGATGACTTACCTTTAACCAAAACAATGACTTAGCTTACTCAATTCTAAGGTTTATGTGTGTATGTTCAGTTGGTATCCATTACTGTTTACCCGACCAAGTTCTTCCCCGAGTGATATCTCTCCTTTGTCTCGAGGTACGAACCTGTCTCCTGCAATCATGACATGACACCGGCAGTCATATGCTCATAACAAGGTAAAAACATCTCACGAGTTAGAATAACATTATTCTATAATTGTATGCAACATTTAATCAAGACAAAATCATTTAGAAGTAACAATCAAATGAAACCATCATTTAAACATAACTCAATCATTTATTAACAAGATCAACCATGTTTTATTCATCATCAAGATTCACATATTACATTCAATGGCCCTATACAATAGTAGCTATAATATCGGGATGTAACAAATGTTGTGGATTCTGCTGTTCACAAGAAGTTCAAGTTCATAAGCAACCTCAGCAATCTTTCTCATGATTTTGTAGAGACCATAAAAACATGGTTTCATCTTTCCAACACCACTTCCTTTGAGTGAAGATTGTCTATAGGGCTGCAACCTCAGAAATACCATATCTCCTACCTCAAAAGCCCTCTCAGTTCATTGGCAAACAGCATACAACTTTTGCTGATTTTGGGCCTGCAATAGCTTCTCTTTGAGTGCCTTCACAATGTCTAAGCTTTGACAAATTAAATCTTTTTCCCTTGGTACTCTACTATCCGAAAGGATCAGATCAATAAATGAAATAGCATCATAACCATAGAGTGCCTTGAAAGGAGTCATACCAATGAACATGTGATGAGTAATCATTAATTTGATTTTGTATTACAACATGCTTGCTCTTATCACTCCATTTTAGTAGCTAGTCACTATTTAGTATTCTGCTTTTTGCATCTTCATGATTCAAAACTAGATCATGAAAATAATCATTCAAAATTCAGTAGGTTGAGTTGATGAGCAGTACTTAATTCATGAAACTAAGGGTCCAAGACATGAAATTGGCAAGGTAGACAGACAACAACCAAGAATTGAGGAAGATTTTCATCAGTGACAAAACCACCAAATAGAGTAAGGTAGCAGTTGCATTTGTGTCAATGGCAGTTGGGCATGTGTCATGGTAATTTTCCCCATAAGTGGTGGTTTTTTTCTCATTTAAATGGAAGTTGCACGTGTAATAACAGTTTTCCCTACAGGTAGCAGTTTTGCCTTGATGTAAGTAGGGGTTGCTGTAATGTCCCCTTCTCATTAGTGATCTGTTCTGACACTCATCAGCCTATTCCGGAAGCCTATAGGCTTGTTCGAGGTAAAATTAGGGTTTCCTTGTTATGAGGTTCTATGGCATTTCTAGGAGTTTACTATTTATAGTAAATTCTAATTTTGGCAATATGCAGTTATCAGTCTTCAAGGTCTTCATTTTCAGTTGGAGCATTTAATGCAATTCAAGTCTGGCTTCTAATGGTTTAATTTTGGTGAATAAAGGCATTAATGTTATAATTTGCAGTTGACCCCTTGGCCTAGGAGAACAACTTTAAGTTATGTTTAAAAGAGGGACTTGGAAGGGGGACACCTTCATGAAGTATTAAATATATTTTAATTATTTTCTAATGCCTTGGGAAAAGTGGATGCCACTTTTAAGGAGATAATTTTAAATAAAGTGAAGTTCATATTATGCAAAAAGGGACGCCATCTTGAGAATTATTTGTTTATGGAAATTTGAAAAGACTCTTGTGTCTTTTGGTATGCTTTCTCAAGAATTTGAAGAGTTTTGTGAGCTTCTATATAGTGAAGGTTTTTGCTCTAGCTTTGGAATCCATGAATTTATGCTAATGTTATGCTGTCGAAATGACAACTTGGTTTTTACTTCGAGGGATGCTTACCTCCTAGTTTCAATCCAATTTCGTGTTTGAAATACAACACCTAGTTGGTTTTCATTGCTGCTTTTCATCCAGACTAGCAGATTGAGCTCAACAGTTGAAGTTTTTGATGATATTTCTAGTTTTGAAGTTGTTGATACAGCCACAGCTGAAAGTGGTTTTTGCATACAGCTTTTTGGGTGAATTTAATTTGCTTGTGGGTACTTTTCCAATCCATTCCTACACCCAAGGCGACCATCTTTGGAGAGTTTCAGATTTTAATTTTGAGTTGTTGATCTTTACTTGTCAAAATCACCCCTCATGAAGGTCGTACCATTCTTGCTGCATTGGGATTCGTGTAAGAATTAAATTCTAAGTTTTTGTTGTTCCTTCATTTGATGTTGGGCGCCTATCTTCCAGTAGCTCATTGGTTTTCGTTTCACGCAAAACGGAGGTATTTTGAGTGAGTTGTGAATATTTCTTTGAATTTCACAGTTGCTGATCAGAATTTCCAGAATCTCAGTTTTATATCAGACTTTATTAGTTTTCAGTTTTGGCTTTCTTTCATCATTGAAGAGCTAAAAAACATTGAAAGAAATCATTCTCCTCTTCTTAGTATTGCTCTCTATTATTGTAATTTGTAATTTGCAGATTTCATGATTGTACGGTTGAGATATAGTAGTACTAATCCAACCATTACTTTCTGCAATTACTTGTTTTAATTTCCATATTAATTACCCCTGGATGGTTTACCGCCAGTGTGGAGAATTGAACATTGTAGCTCTCATTGTACCCACTCTCAAGTGGTGAATCCCCACTTTTAAGTGGATGCCCGCCGCAATGGATGAATTAGATAGTTGTATCTACATGGCTGGTTATCCGCCTATTTATTTCAGTTTTCAATTAATAACTCCGTCATATGTTAGCACCTTGCCCTCAGTGGGATCTTGAGTGCACATTCTTGGCATTGAGTTTGTTTCATTTCAAGTACTGTTCTTTAGTTTCTCCGCAATATGACAACACCTTTCCTTCCTTGGGATTGAGTGGGCATTCTTGGCGTTGAGTTCTTTCAAGCTTGGATTTCAGTTTTTGATGCTAACGCTAATTCAATTGGCGAAGTGTTGATTGTGTGTGAAAATCTATCGAAAAAATTGGTTAGCATATTTCAGTTGCACATGTATTGTGGTGGTTTTTGTTGTGCACAAGTCATCTAGATTTTTCTTGCAGGTACCAATTTTGTTTCTTCAAATGCATAAAAAGAGTAATGAAAGTAAACAATGTCTCTTCAATTCCCTGGGATTTGAAATCCATTGTGGTGGTTTTTGTTGTGCACAAGTCATCCAGATTTTTCTTGCAGGTGGCAATTTTGTTTCTTCAAATGCATAAAAAGAGTAATGAAAGTAAACAATGTCTCTTCAATTCCCTGGGATTTGAAATCCATTGTTCGACTCATACTCATTCCTTAGCATAAAATACCCTCTAGGATTTATTGAGAAGAAAAGGAAATGTAATGAAGCCAACATTCCAACAGTGATCTAAGGAAATCTTTGAGGAAGAAGAAGGCTGCACAACCGAGTTGGCTTAGGGCAGCAATCGTGCATGTCAATTGAAGAAGCAAACAATCCACTAAATGTTGCAAGTCATTTGAAAATATTACTATGTTACTAATATCATGCTTGTGTGGCATTAAGGAGGTATTAAGCTTGTGAATTTGCAATTATTGAATTAAGACAAAGGGGATGACAAAGAGTAGCATCAACCTTTTTGGGCTATCCCTGTTGGGTTTCTCCATGTTAATTCCTTATGCCTATCTGTCATTTCTATGTGATTTATTTGCTTGCCTACTTTCATCTCTTATTATAAATTTATTGTCTCAAGCAATAAGGAAGCATAAATAAGAGACATTGACCAAATACAAGTATCACACTTGTTCATAGTAGCAATTAGGAATTGAAACCATTCTCGTATAAAGTCTAAGAATCACCATACCTTTGTTGAATTATTCTTTCTATGAAGTTTGAAAAGAATCACATGTGGGCAGTATCATAGTTGGAGGGTGAAACAAGATATGCAGTGAATGTAGACATGAAAGTGAGCATGTTTAAGATTGCATAATGAATATCAGAATATATAATGTAGATGCCAACAATAGAGTTGTAGGAAACATCAATTTGCAGCCTTAGATTGTTATTGCAATAACATAGAACTTGCAGATAGTACATGTAGGTAAAAGAAAAATCCATGTTAGTGAATTGTGCATCAGAATATTCAAGCAATTATGAATAAAATGGAGTCAAAGCAAGTTTTCCTTATGCCTTGAAAGGATTTGCTAACATATTTCCAAATTTGATACTTGACAAAGAAGTGCAAGTTTTGGGTTTTATGGTCCAAAGCATAGAAAAATATTTAAAGAGGGAAAGGCTTCAGGACCTTGAAATAAATATATTAGCAAACTCAAATGGAGAATAAAGAGATGAAAAATTTGGAGAATGTGAATCAAGATTTGCGAGTGCAATTGACAATCCATAGAGACTTCCTTATGAGTATCGTGGAGAAGCTGCAGCAAAAGTTGCATGCAAAAGAGGAGTTGTTGGAAAAGCTCCAAGAAGATGGTGAAGGTGTGAAGAAAAGAAAACATTACCATGGAAAGAAGGCCAACCTCTACAAGGATGCTCAAACCATGAATGACAAATGCATAGCAATAAATATACCATATGGTCTCTTTTCTAAACAACCATTGAATGAGTCCTTTGTTAGTTCTGAAAAGCATGCTAGGGACCTTGCAAAGACAAGGAGTCCAAGACACAAACTCAACAAAATCAGTGTAGTCAAGAAATGGAATCATTCGTTTTGTGAAACCAAATGATGATTTCAATTCTTAAAAGAATGGGCAGGTTTCCAATGAAGAAGAGAGCAGCATTGCACTATCACAAATGGCCAAAGTTGAGCTCCATGAAGGGAGAAGTATCCATCAGCACTCCATAACTACACGAATGCATGCAAATAATCTCCAAAGAGACGTTAACATTTTAACAAGGGAAAAAGCGTCCAAGAAAAAAACAGCCAAGGAAGGAAGTAGAGCATTGCCCAAGAACATATGAGTTAAAGGAAATTCTTCTATTGTTTACTTCAATTGTAAAAAGGAGATTCATTGTAATGTCCCCATTTTTAGTACTACAATTTCCAGTGACTGTTAGCCAATCCCCGAATGCCTGTAGGCCAGTCAGATGCAAAATTAAGGTTTCTAGCAATTTAAAGGATTCTTTTGTGGATTCAGGGGTTTGCATGTTGGATTTTGGCAGTTTGGTTTATGGATTCCTTCTGGGTTTTTAGAGAGCTTTAGAGGGATGTGGCATGCATTTCAATCAAGGGTTTGCACGCAAGATTGGTTTCTAGATTCTTTTTGGGTTTTCAGAGAGCTTCGCAGTGGTATGACGTGTATCTGCATCTAACAACCTTTTCCAAACTTACTATTTTTAGTAAGTTGTGATGGCTACCCGGTTTGTGCTCAAAATGCATTTGGAATCACTATTTTTAGCAATATGCTATTTATAGTAAGTGTTATTTTTAGTAGTTCAATTTGGGGGTTTCCAAAGGGGTTTCTATTTATAGCAGTGACTGGTTTATGATGTTGCTATTTTCAATTGGTCACGGTGTTCTTCTATGGTCTTCAATTTCGCTCAGTTTGGGTGTTTGGCATATACTATTTATAGCAGTGCTATTTACAGTAAGTCATCTTTGAGGGAGTTGGTCCCAAGTCTGTGTACTCGCAACAATATTATTACTCAGTTTATTTTCGGAGAGCCGAAGGTTGCAGTATTGGCTATTTGTGTAATTCGACCACTTAAATCATTTTATAAAGTTATATTATAAAATTAAGTTGAGGGGTAAAAAGTAGTCATTCGAAAAGTACCTTCAGCCTAGTGAAGCAACTTAAAGTTGTTTTTAAAGATTAAATTAATATTATATCTCCTCATGAAGTGGACGCCTAGGGAAGGGAGATGAAATAAATTAAAATGTTTTAATATTTAGAAGGCTCAAGAAGGGCGTTGGGTTTTAGGGAGGAATTAAGAAGATTTTGGAGTCCAGTCACCCTAGCTCCTTTATATTTTCATTTTGGCTCTCATTTTCACATCTTGGCTTTGACAACATAACAGAATGTTGTTGGATTTCTTCCAGAGTGCTTGGGCTACAAACTGAGGACGAAAACCCTCTTTGTTTGGGCTGGTTTCGGTGGTGAAATATCCTCCCAATCAAATAGAGTGATTTTATAGCAGGGATCATATAGTGCTTCAGAGAGTTCGATTTGGGTGATTTAAAAAGAAAATTTAACAGTATTTTGAAGAGTTTTTTGGTGTGGCTTGCTAGTTTTCAGTTTTGGAGTGTTTTGTGAAGATTTTGGTGTGTTTATTTGCATTTTTTGGGCATTGCACTTCTGGACCAGATTTCATGTTTATGCCCACAGCTCTAAAATGGATTGAAGAATCAAAATGGGTATTGGTGCATTAGAAGAGTCATTTCCAGCCAATCATTTCAAGTACTAGTTTGCGAATTTTAATGGAGATTTGAATTTTCTAGAGGAGGTCGAGTTTTCTAGAGGGGTGCCATCTTGCTGCTAAAAACCCCAGATTGTGACCAGTATACGTTGGGTTTTGATTGTTGAACTTTGGGCACTGAAATAAGAGGACTAAAGCGTTGGAGAATAGCGGTATTCGAAGACTAAATCTTGGCATTGTGTCGGTGTTCATACTGGAGCCTCATTGCTGCTGTAACAAGTCATTTCCAATTCTGATATTTTTACTTTGTAATATTCTGATGAAAACAGAAAATGGATGCTAAAGTTGTTTGTTTCATTTTCTATTGAAAGGCTTTAGTTTCTTGTGTTATCTGTTCATTGCAACCTGCTATTTATGTTATATACTCTTGCAAACTCATTGGAAAACATACACAAACACATCATTGAACAAGCAACCAACAAACAGAAGGTTTCAAAAAAAATAAAAAACCAGGGGTGTATGTTACAGTGTCCGCCCTTCCCAATATTGCTTGCCCTCAAGCAATACCACCACATCTCCAGAAAAATTTAAACTGATCTGCACAAAAACAAGTAGAATCCCAAAGTCCCATGTCCGTCTCAGGAAGAACCCACTATGTTGATGTTGCACCACTCTTTGAGAAGTACATGGCCCCATGGAGCTCATCAATAAGCTCATCTATCCTAGGGATAGGATACCTGTTCTTGATTGTTTTCTAATTCAATGCATGGTAGTCAACACACATACGCATTGTGCCATCTTTCTTTTTGACCAGCACCACTGCTGAGGCAAAAGGACTCTTACTTGGGCAAATGAAACCCAAGTCCAACAACTCCTTGATGGCCTTTTTGATCTCGTCCTTCTGCTTCTTTGGATAACGGTATGGAGTTGTAATGACCAGTTTTTCTCCATCTTCAAGCTCAATCACGTGCTCACACCCCCTTTCAAGAGGTCTCCCAAGAGGTAGACTCCCAAAGGCTTTGCTCTTCTTAGTAAGTAAGGCTTGAATATTTGGATGATATTGCCTTTTCTCCTCCACCGGATCAGTTGGTAAGATTAGACATTCTACTACCCACTCAACTTGATTGTGGCAGATCAGCCTTTCCATTCTCTTCAAGGACACTATTCGAGAGCCTCCATTTGACATCCCTCTCAAAACAACCTTCTTTCCATCAGATTGGAATTTCAACTCCATTGTTTGTAAGTTCAATGTGATCTCTCCAAGAGATCGCAGCCATTGTATAGCCAACACAACATCGGTATCACCAATGCCAACAACATAAAAAATCATCTTTTACCTCATAATTTTCCAACTGCATGGAGAGGTTAGGGATCTTTCTAGTGCAAGACATTGTGAAGCCATTTGCTACCATCACCTTGAAACCTTCAAACTCGTCGGTCTTCAAACCTCTCTTTGCCATCAATCCTTCATCTATGAAGTTGTGAGTTGCTCTAGTATCAATTAGAGCAATAATTCTTTGGGACCCAATCACTCCACAAACCTGGAATGACTCATTCTTTTGGAAGCTTGAAAGTTGTGCCAAGGCACTACCATCTCCAACTGCTTTTGGCGTCTCTTTTGGGGCTTCTTCACCTTCACTACTTGCTGATTCGTATTGCTGATCAGAATAATCAGATTTTGATCCAACATCAAAATAACCCTCCATTTGTTGTGCTTTGACTTTTCCATAACATCGATGACGCTTTGACCAAGGCTCACAACAAGTGTAGCAAACACCATCTTTTCTCAGCTGTTCTCGAAGTTCTTTAGTCAACTTTTGAGGATACTTCTTCAGCTGACTTGTAGGAAGCTTTTTCTTATCCTTCTTAAATGGTTTGAACTGAAATTTTGGCTTAGGGGCAGCCAATTCCATGCTCCTAGATTTTTTGATTGCTTCCTCTAGAGTTGGAGGATCAAAAGCTTTGACCCAACCCTTCAATGGCTCCATCAAACCTTCAATAAACAACATTACCAATCTTCTTTCAGTAATGTTAGGCACCTGTTACATCCCCCTAAGACTTAATATGTTTATGATATTGGAACCATGGATGTTAATATTGATGCTATAACTGCCTTTCATGAGAATGTGAAATAATGGATTAAATAATTGTTTTATTTTGCAACTGTAAATGCGAATGTGAATGATTATTTAAATATGTGAATGTATTTGATGATATAATTTGTAATCACTCTACAGCAAAACTGGAACTCACTTTATTAACTTGATTGGAACTTTTCCCTTCTTCCTGAACTTGTCCGTCTAGTGTTCCTTTTCCAATCTCTATGTTTCTTATATGGTATTACTGGTTACCTAAACCTGTGAATGACCAGTCCTTTTGGATTTTTTGTATGTTAATCCTCTCTGCTTTACTTAAAATCTTCACCACTCTTAATAGTCTGATCTGGAAAAAGTATACCTTTTCCATACTATGATCTTTGGGCTGTCATTGAAATTAAATGAGTTTGGAAGAGTACTTAAACAAATCAGTATGCTCTCTCTCTCCCTCCACTAAGACAGCAACTAATCTACTTAAAGAAAAGATCCAATTCAAACACAAACAATAAACCCTAAGGTTATGAACCCAAGAGTATATCAATACTTCAATAATGATACATAATATAAGAAACCTAATCTAGAAGTAGTCATGTCGAGCAAGGGTGTATGCTGACGGCACAGTAGTGTTAGAGATGTTGGCACAGTAGTGCCAAAGGCATCAGCACAGTAGTGCCAGAGAAACCGGCACAGTGGTGTCAAAAACAATTAAAAATCCTTGGCCAAGGTAGATGCCAATTAGGCAAAAGTCAACTCCCATGTTCCAGATATACTCTGGTTAGAATGATCCTTCTAGGTAGGAGGAACCTATAGAGGAGGGATCAACCAACAGTATAGGTGCATGGACACCAGGCTCAAAGACATGATGACATTTGATCCTTGTTGACTACCCTTGAGAAGGGTTGGTTTTCTTTAGTCGAAGAACATGGGAGACTAGTAGGTTTTGGTTGGGTAGTAAAGCCCCTGATGATAATTCCTTTTTCCCAATGATAAAGTAGCTCAAGAATTTATGCTTGAAGATGATGTCAGATAACAAACTCTTTCGTGCTTATTTCCAGGTATTGCTTGTCAGTTTTTAAAGTTTATTTACTATTATGCAGTTCTATATTTATGAGAAGTTCGTTGATGAATTAGCAAATATAGATAGCGAGATATTTCCATTCTATTAAAATGTTGAATTCTTGAAGGTAGTTTGAATTAATTACATAATTTTGTGCCTTTAAAGAAAACCCTAGATCGATAGCTTTTCCGTTATGATTCATTGTGAAATGGATAGAAGTTCTTTTTCAGTTGACAACGGTAATTTAGAAGTTAGTTACATCTTATAAATTAGTTGGAAACCCTAGTTTTTAAATTAAGTTAGTTGCGAAACAGCTGAAAGTTAGTTAACTGTTTATTTTATAAACTGTAGATCAGATAGGCTGTTACAACACCATTACTGATAATCTTTGAAAATCAGCAACATATGCTTCAAGAGTTCCATGTTGCTTCAATTGTGCCAATTCTTGGAACCTCACCTTTGGATCCTTAGCATCAAATTTGTCTATCAACTTATCGGTGAATTCCTCATAAGTGCGGATAAGGTTATGGCCAAGAGTGACGAAACCGTGGTACCACCATTTGTGAGCAGCTCCCTCCAAGTGCAATGTAGCAAATTTAATGGCGTCTTCCTCCGGAATTGATCTAAGAGAGAGATAGTTATCCAATTTCTGCACTCATGACCTGGCCGTACACTTATCACTCCCATCAAAATGGGCCAAAGTCACCTTTCTAAGAGCTTGTTGATAGTCGGTTCTTGGAACCAACGGAGGACGGTAATCATTTCTTCTGCCATTTCTTCTATTCCTTCGATTCATGAACTGGTCAAAGGTCCATTGGTCTCTAAGATCAGGAGGTAAAGTGGAATACTCCATGTAGGCTTGTCTTGCTTCATCCACTAAGGGTACTCCAACCTCCACTTGTGGTGGTTCCTCCCTTGGAGTGAAAGTGGGAAAAAGAGGCCTAGAGGTTGATCCTCTAGTGGTTGCAACGTGTTGTCCAACCGTTCTATCGCTTCCATTGACCTTCGTGCTATTGTTGCCATTATTCCCATTAACACCATTGTTTTCTCTAGTATGATTGTTTTGGGGCTGAGGGTTATTGAGTCGCTTGCTGATCCATTCTTGCTAGCAACCACAAAATCAAATCTATCATTCCATCAAATTTCTTTTCCATTCTAGCTTCTTTTTCCTCCATGGATTGTCTAAGACTTTCTAACATGTTTTCAACTGTTTTACCAATATCTCTCAAAGCCGCTGATAATGTTTCTGCCTCTGGAACTGATGGATTCTGATACTGAGTTCTTGCTTGCCCTCTAGTGTAATATTTGACTTCTCTCTCACTCATCTAACAACTAAACACTAAATGTCATAGGATGGCAGGATCTTGGGCTCTGATACCACTGAAAAAAGCCCCTTAGTTTTTTTTTTAATTTTACACACAGCAATGCACCCGTTAAGGTTAGCTAAATCTTAAACTAGCTGAAAGTAACCCTACGCCAAGAATGTTCACTCAAGACCCAAGATGGGTGAGGTGATATCATATGGCGTTGGGGATCATTAGTATCCAAACTAAATGAAAGTACAATGCTGAAAGGAAAGTAGCTCGACCACTTATTTAGCGGGAGTGAAATTACAA
>VDFB02324043.1:45721-75925 GCA_007258455.2 Sequoia sempervirens | reverse complement strand
AGACAAGCCTACGAATGACTTACCTTTAACCAGAACAATGACTTAGCTTACTCAGTTCTATGGTTTGTGTGTGTATGTCCAGTTTGTATCCATTACTGTTTACCTGACCAAGTTCTTCCCCGAGTGATATCTCTCCTCTGTCTCGAGGTACGAACCTGTTTCCTGCAAATCATGACATGGCAACGGAAGTCATTTGCTCAAAACCAAAGTAATATACATTAAGCATCGTAGAAAGTTAGAACAACATTATTTCATAACTCAATATGCTAATTTCATTCAAGAATTATATCAATAGAAGCATCAGATAATGAGACAATCATTTAGGACACATTCAATTGATCACAAGAACAATTCAATTTATTCAACAGAAAGATTTCAACATTTACAATGTACATCCTATGCAATAGTAGCTATACAATCGGGGTGTAACAATATACATGTATATACACACCCACTTAACCTATTCGCTTATGTCCATTCACGTTTTGAGCATAATACTGTAAGTCTGATAAACAAACAATCATCACTCTCAAGCACAAAGAAGTAAACTAGACTCCTAAAGCCTATGGATGACTTATCAAGACCAACTTATCTTACTTGGTGTCTCAGAACCTATATTGACGTGTGTGTATGCTCAATTTGGTAATCGTTACTGTTTACCCGACCAAGTTCCTCCCCGAATGATGTCTCTCCTCTGTCCGGAGGAACAGTCTTTATACCTGCACATCATGACATGACATCGGCAGTCATATGCTCATAACAAGGTAAAAACATCTCATAAGTTAGAATAACATTATTCCATAATTGTATACAACATTTAATCAAGACTAAATCATTTAGAAATAACAATCAAATAAAACCATCATTTAAACATGACTCATTCATTTAATAACGAGATCAACCATGTTTTATTCATCATCAAGATTCAAACATTACAATCAATTGCCCTATACAATAGTAGCTATAAAATCGGGATGTAACAATGTTGAAGATATTCTTGAAAAGAGGTGTTTTGCTGTTGATGGCATAGATGCACTGAACCGGGACACCATTTCAAACTTCCTAGTGGATGTGATCGACCTTTAAAGTAACTTTCTTCTAGAAGCTTTCTTTCCTGCTTTCTTTCTATTCTTGGAATAATTCTTATCCGTTCTTTGAGAAGAGAAAGAAGATAAAATGTAATAGTTGGCATTTCCCGCTTTTTCTGCTTTCGAAGGTTTTAGTTGTTATCTTCTTTCTAGATTTAGTAATAAAGCTTGCTTGCTAAGCAAGCCCTAGATTGTGAAAGCAAGTAGATTTTAGGGTTCCCTACTCCTCTGCTTATCTATAAATAAGAGCCTTTGCTCATTAGATTCTCTTAACTGTGCTAGTGAGAACAAAATGCTGAGCCTATTGTGCCTTCTATTTGTTACTCAAGTATTGTTCAATTGTGTTGTGATAAGCAAATTGTTGAGCCTCTTTAGCCAACAAGGAGTTAGTGTGATTGCTATTTCTATTGTGTAAAATCAAGATTGCAAGCCTCTTTAGCTGCAATATCTTGTTCCAGGCATGTTACAAGTGAATCTTGTTCCAGAAATTTGAGTAATAAAATCATGAGCCTCCTTTGCCTTGGTTGAAAATCTCAGATTTCCGTTATTTATATTCTACTTTCATAATCTTGATTTCAACTTACATTGAAGTGTCTAGATGTTTGTTGGGAAAGAGTTTGTTAAAGTATTTTGTCAGAAATCTACCTTGTTAATTTCTAGCTTCTCTCGCTTTGCATATTACTTGAGAAGAAAGAAACGTCTTTAGTTTCAGTTAGTCGTAGTTGAAATTTTTAAATCAGAAAATCTCAGCTGCGGCGTTTGTGTTTGATAAACCTTGTGCTCTAAGCTGATCAAAAAGATAGGCAACTTAGTTTTAGTTTACTCTCTTTCAAACACCATCAGCAAGAGGGAGCTTCCCCTCCTAATTTGAAGAGCAGTTCATCTGTGCATAGCTGTCCATTTCAAATACGCATACCAGAGGTGCAAATTTAGATGCCAACAGGGCTCTTAAAACTTCCAGACTTAGAAACTTTTCAAATATTTTCATGATTTTCATTCTGTCTTCTGTTTGAAACTTCCTAGTTTGACCTCGAATTTCGGGTGATTGAATGATCTGATGACTGCACTGCCGGACTCATTGCGGAGCTAGGAGGATTCTGAACAAGTTTGTTTAGGAGGTCAAACCATAATTTCACCATTTGATTCCCAAAAAAGATGGGCGCCCTTCTTCTTCAGGGGTGCCCATGTCAAGCAGTGTTAGTCAATTTTAAGCAGATTTCACCTTCCTTCTTCATTCAACATGCACGTTCATCATTTGATATTTTGTTCAATGTTTGATCATTGAATTTGATGCCTGGTAGCCAACTGACCTCCATTGATGACTTCAGAGCTCCTGAAATGCTTCTGAAAAAGCATAATAGATCCACTAGGGCAAAACTAATTATTTTGAGATTCCGACTACACCAGCCTGTTATGAACGTATTTTGAGCCAATCAAAATCGGTTTGAACCCTAACGGACCAACTTTCTATATTTAGAAACTTCTGCCAGTATCCGTTTCAAAAGAAACCCAAAAAAACCCAGAAAAAGTTACTATTTTTAGGAAATTTTTAAAAATAGCAGTTTTTCTAAAAAGTAGGGGTGAAAAACTGAGATCTGGGTTTTGTAGACTTGGTCGCTTTGAGCGGACCCAGATCGTTAGATTTTGGAAATTTTGAGTTTTTACCCTGTTGATGTGTTTTTCGTGACCGCACCAACGCAAAATAAATTCGCCAACGGCTACCCTATTCTCTCTTGATCAAAGTATCCAGCATGCTAAGATTGCGAGAGAGTTCGTGCGTTCAACTCCAAGGTTCCTTTAGTGCGAATAGTCTCAGCTGGCTCGATGTGATTTGCTGGTATTTCAAGGGGACTTACGAAATTGTTCGGCAGCGGAGAAAGGAATTCGAATGCTCGAAAGGTTTGTCTATAAAGTTCTTGTTTCAAAAGGTACTGAATGTAAATAGTGCTGGGTTAAGAAGGCTCTAATTTACTCTAAGGCGTGGGATATGGCGATCAATTCTCACAAGCTTCAACCAGGCTCTGCTTTGCCTCGCTTCGGACAGCTTCCATAGAATGGGTGTAATCTTCAGAGGAGTAGCTCAAGGTGTTCAAATCACAAGTTAGCATGAAAATACCATCACAACGACGCATATAAACATACAAATCATGATCGAAGTTAAGTACATGATATTCCAGTTGACCACACAAGGCGCGTTCACCATTAGCGAACACACTAGTGGTATGGACAGACGAAATTTGCTCAAATTGAAGATCACATCCCACAACTAACATCTACTTGCATGAAATAAAATTTATTCTACTTAAGTCACAACTTGAATCAGAAGGACGAAGAAACCTTGCTAGCTACTCACAACAAAAGACGAAATTCATCATCAATGAAAATTCTTTTATTAGGAGAGTGTTCACAACAATTTCTTACAAAGTTTTAAAGGAAAAACTTTCCTTCTTATTCAACTACTCTATCAATCTATGCTAGACTACTTCTAAGCTAACACCTAGTTGTCTCTCTATTCTAATCTCTATTGTCTAACTTCTACTCTACTACGGTACAAATGAGGGGGACTCCCCCTTTATATAGCTGGCCAATCCAACGGGTGGCTTAGATTACAATCGACTAGGTGGCCCAGATTGTGCCACCTCAGCCCTAAACAAGATTCACCCTAAAAACCGCCACCAAGAGGGGTGGGGTAATTAATGAGCCATTAATGTCCATCATCCTTCTAGAAGATTCCAGCTTGTAAATGCATTCACACTGCTTCAACTTCTCGGACTAGTACGACAAGCACGTTCTCAATCTTGAAACTTCAAGGCGACAACTTCTTTCCCTTGCTTGACGACGATTTTCCTCCCTGATGTTGTTCTTCAACTTTGAAGTGCTTGAGGACAACCTTCCTCTCTCCATCTTGAGCTTTGAAAACATTTCTTCCTGGGCATAGGCTAAATCTCAACACTTAGCCATTTCTTGCAATTATTTTTTTCTCCTTCAAGGTTGGAATGTAATCTTGGAGCACTTGTTTCATCGCTTCAAGTCCTCGTGCTTTGGCCTTGATGTTCATCCTGCAAAACAGATAAAAGAAGAGCATCAGAACACTCCATAATATAAATTCACTTTACTTACCTGATTTTTACGCTTTGACTTCAAAGGGTTCATCATTTTTTTTCTCCAGCCAACTTTTGCGTTTAAATTCCTCATGCCTTAGAATATTCCCACATTATCATTCATCTCCTTTAGGGCGCATTTGAAGACCTGAGCTTCCATTTTCATTCCCTAGAGAATTTCATCCATCTTGTGCTCCTTGGGCGTACTTCACTCCAACACCTTGAAATCACCCTATGAAAATATTAATTAAATTTCTCCCTTGTCACTTCATTGGCTGAGGCATTCACTCTGATATTTCATCCAGCTCTGGCTCGAGAAAATTGTTTTCATCAGGAATTTGATAAAAAATTATCTAGGCATCCAACTTCAAATTCATCTGCCAAGGCATTCTATCTTCAACAACATCATTTATTCCTTGCCTTAGAAAATTTTCAAATTTTCCCTTAGGAAAACTCATCAATCCTGTGCCCACCAGAATTCTCCATCTCGAAGGGCTCAACAAACTCTTTAAAACCCTCTCCTTGTCAAAGATCTTCGATACCCAGAAGAAAATTTTCTTCAGAACTTGTCGAACTCATGGGTATACAACGAACGGGTTCATTTGATTTTCTTGAAGTTTTTGAACCTTAGAAAATTAATTTTCAACAAAATTTAATCCATTTCTTCAACTCCAGGCGCATTTCCTTGCTCTGACTTGAAATTTTTTATCAACCTCACGAAGCTGACACTTTCTGACCCATCCACTGCCAATTCATCCATGCCTAAGCAAATTTCATCCCCTCCATTAGACTTGGGAGTATTTTCTTCTAGAGGTGGAATTTAAATATTTATACTTAGAAAAATATTATTTCATCACTAGCTTGGGCGCATTTTAGCTTTTGTCCTGCCACTTGCAAACACTTAGAAAATATTTCCTGGCTTCCTTCTCATCTTGGGCGCAATTCATGGGTAGTGCTTCCATCTTGTTACTTAGAAAATTCTTCAAGCATTTCTCTTCAAGGTAGGGCGCATTTGACATGGCCAACTTCCATTTTCTTATGCCTTAGAAATTTTTTCACTAACTCACACAAGTCAGGCACATCTAGGGGGTCCTCCTGCCATTTACCAATACTTAGAAAACTTTTCATGCACCTTGTTCCTTAGGGCGCATTTGGAAGAGTTAGCTTTCAATTGGTGGCGCATTTGATAAGGTGAACTTTTGCTTTGAACACTTAAACAATTTTCTAACCTCCCTAGAAGTCAAGGCCCCAGTCAAGGGTCATGTTGGAAATATTGTCATTTATGTCAAAACATGAAGGCAGCCCGATCATATATAAGAAGACATGATTATATTATGAAATAAAGATCATATTAAAGAACAATCACGTGCTGAGCATTGTGTGAATAATGAACATTTTCTGAGCATTTACAAAGAAAAATTACATACACAGCAGCAGGTATATGAAATGAGTATATAGAGAAAAGAATAACTACAAGCAGATTTTTGTGAAAGAAATATTGTAGTGTGGCTGTGTGAGAGTATAAAGATTTCATCATAAAAACACAAGCAGACTTGGTTATTGTGATTTATGGCAGATTGATAGAGACAAAAATAAAGAATATATCATTCAGATTCAGACAGTTCTATGTGAAGAAACGAATATCAGGAAGTCAGATTATTGTAAAGAAGAATATATGTGTGAGCAGATTTATGCAGATATAAAAGAGATACATTTGTATATGTAATCGAGGAAGAAAATATAGAGGAGATCATCAAAGGAAGATCTGAAATAAGTTTATAAATGGAAAAGTTGTAGAAGATTTATGTAAATATCTCTCAAGAAAGGCAAAACCAAGAAGAAGATTGGTTGTAAAGTCCATCATCCGTTGAGGAAGCAACATTGAAGGTGGAGGATTATTCTTCAAATTATAATCTTTGCTAAGTAGGTGCTTGGCAAGTAGGGGTTGGTGCACCTTGTAGGTTGGTGCCTACTAAATCAGCATTAGGGGTTGAAACTACTTGTAGGTTGGTGCCTACATTCATTGTAAAAGCTTATATAATTTATAAAGTACAATTGTTGGTGTCAACTTGTTCATATTGTGATATTCTTGCATAGTTGAGTTGTGTTAAAGTTTGAAGTTGATAAAGGTTGTAAAGGGTAAAAGTTTGTTGATATACTGATTCACCCCCGCCCCCCCTCTCCCTCTCAGTATATCTTTGTGCTCTTCAATTGGTATTAGAGCGAGGTCCTTCTTGAAAGCCTAACCGCTTGAAGGAGATCCTTAAGAGCACACATGGTAGATCATAACAACACAGTGAAAGCACCCATCTTTGATGGGACTAATTATGCATTTTGGAATATCAAAATGGAAGCATACTTGAATGCACTTGGGTTTGATGTGTGGCAATCTGTTGTTGATGGGTATTCACCTCCAGGTACCCCTCCAACGGATCAGGCAGGGAAAAAGAGAAGTGAAAACAATGCAAAAGCTAAGCATGCTCTTCTTTGCAGCCTAACAGACTCTGAGTTTACAAAAGTCATGAGATGCAAATCAGCAAAAGAGATTTGGGACAAACTTCAAAACATTTATGAAGGAGATGCAAAAGTTAAGAAGGAAAAGTTGCAAACTCATAGAAGAAGGTTGGAGACTCTCAAAATGGAGGATGATGAAGATATTGCTTCATATTTTCTTCGTGTTGATGAAATAGTGAATAGCATGAGGGGACTTGGTGAAGAGATCAAGGATGACTTCATTATTGACAAAATTCTAAGATCTCTTTCTACAAAATTTGAGGCCAAAGTTGCAGCATTGGAAGAATTGACAAACTTGGATAAGCTATCGAAAGATGAATTACATGGGATCCTTGCTGCCTATGAGATGAGAATTGAAGGAAGATCACCACAAAAGGAAGTCTCATTTAAAGCATCTAAAAAGGGCAAGAGCAAGCATGAAGAACAAAGTGACAAATCAAGTGATGAAACAGAAGCTTACTTCATGGGAAAACTCAAAAAAGGAAAAGGGAAATATAAAGGAAAATTCCCTTTTAAATGTTTCAATTGTGGAGAAGTTGGACATTATGCTTCTAAATGTCCTTACAGTGATAGTAACTCTTGTGAAAATGAAAAAGAAACCTACATCAAGAAAATGAAAAAGAAGAGATTCCAAAAACACAAAAAGAGTTTTTACTCAAAGAAAGAATCTAGCTCTTCAGAAGAACAAAGTGATGATAGTCAAAGCAATGATGATGAAGAGATATTGTTCATGGCTGAATATGAAGAACAAAATGCTGATCAAGAATGTGAAGAAGAAGAATGCAATGAAGAAGAAGAAACTGATCTTGAGGAAGAACTTCATTATGCATACAAGAAAAATGAAGAATTGAAGAAGAAAGTCAACAAGCATAAACTGAAAATTAAGGAATTGACAAAAAGTTTGGAGGAATTAAACAAAATAATTGAAGATTTGAGGGCTCAATTTGTAGAAGCTGAACAAGCTGAAAGTGAATTAAAGGACAAGTTACCACCTTGGGCGCATTTTGCACTTGATGGAGGATAACGCCTAGTATTTACCTTGTGTTCACCATGCTTTGAAGCATCTTTCACCTTATTTACCACCTTTTACCCCATTTACTTACCTTTTACCACCTAAACTTGGGCGCATTTAGGCATGTCTACTGGATGACTCTTCAACTTCACCTTTTTGTCTTCACATGCTTGTTTTTGGGCGCATTTTGGCCCATGAAGAGGATGAATTCCTTTGACCTTGTTGACTCTCTCCTAACTTGAGCGTATTTTTATGTAGGAGAAGGACGAACTTGCAACTTGGGCGCATTTTGAAGGTGGTGGTGGATATCCAGACTTAGAAAAAATTTCAACTTTTTTCCTCTTCAAGTTGGGCGCATTTCTCCATGCCAACAGGATGAAAGGTGCTGACTTTGCTTTGACTTTCTTCTTCTTGGGCGCATTTTGCCCCTGATGGAGGATGAACTTCATACTTAGACTTTTTTCGTGTTTGGCATATGCTTGAAGGCGCGTTTAGGCTAGGCAGAAGGATGAAAAGGCGTTGACCTTATTTGACTTTCTCCAATTTGGGTGTATTTTGGCCATGAAGGACGAGCTTCATACTTAAAAATTTTCCTGCCTCCTCATCAACTGGGCGCATTTTGCCATGTCAACTGGATGAAGTTCCAGACTTAGAACTTTTTTCATCATTTTTCGCCAGCTTACATGCCCTGCTATTTATAGTAAGTCCTCTGAATTTTGCATCTCTGAAGCTCAGAACGACTTGAAATTTTGCACACTGCATCCTCATGACCTTGTTGTACTGTCGACACTGCCATTTTTAGCTGACCTGCTATTTTTAGCCCATTTTCGGAGGTGATTTACTATAAATAGTAACCGCTTGTTTCTGATAGCTCCACTGCTCGGATCGACTTGAAATTTGAATGAGGTGCTCCTCACCACGTGACCTTACTGTCAACATCAACGCATGCACCTGATTTACTATTTTTAGCCTGTTTCCAATCTGACTTACTATAAATAGTAAAGTGCTCCGTTTGACTTGAAATTTCACCAGCAGATAGCCTGAAGAATGCTGATCGCGGTGGTTTACACTAGTTTTCGAAAATTCTGACTTTTTACACCTCTTTTTGGGTCCCGAAGCTGGAAACCCTAATTCGCTCTACATGTATATCAAATGATCTCTGTTTTTCTTCGTTTCTGTGGCACTGCGATCAACTCGTGATTCTAAACTGCCGGGAAGCAGCTGCCGGGACACACCTGCTAAAAATAGCAAGTTCCTTACTGAGTGAGTATCTTCATTTGCATGTCACACCATTGCGAAGCTCTCGAAAAACCCATCAGGAATCATCTGACATGCAGAAGAAACCCTGACATGCAAACCCTAAAAATAGCCTCGAAAGACTGAATTCTGAAAGTGGTCGTCTCGTTTTGCATGTTATATCATCGCGAAGGTCTCGAAAAACCCAGAAGGAATATGCCAACATGCAAAGAAAAACTCTGCATCTGAACCCTGAAACTTGCTCCGGAAGCTGGACTACTAAACATAGTAAGCTGTCTGTTTTCGCTCAAATTTTGTATGCAAGTAGTCTGATATGCTATGAATGTAGTGTGACTGTCGAAATCTCGAAAATGCTGACGGATTGCCTGTAATTTCACACTTACTAAAAATAGTAAGTACCTCAGAATCGGATGAAAATTTGTTGGGAGTGTGCTGGAAACATGTTGACAACAATGTTAGTCTCAATTTGCAATTTATTGACTTTATTCGACCTTGGACTAACCAGAAACGATGAAACCCTAATTTTCAGACCTGGTCAATTTCACGCTTAAACTCACTGACGGGCGCAACCCCTCGAAAGGCAGACATCAGAAAGAGACAGAGCGGGAGAGAGAGAGATTAAAAAAAAAAAAACAAACCAAGCCAAAAGACCGGAATGGAGCAAAAATTAGGGGGTCCCCATCTTGAATGGGGCGATGTGTGAAAAGGTCACAATACTGCCGAGAAGTATTTTTTTGGAAAAATTCTGACACATGAGTTTTGTTCGTGCTTCAAAGCTAAACAAACCCAGTTTGTTGGAATTTTGATTTGACTGCTTTTCTGGAAAAATCCCTAAAAATAGGGGCGGCAACTTTGCTGATTTTGAAAAATTTGGCGAGATGGGTTTCTTTGGAAAACTATGCTGATCATACGCAATTGATCAGATATGTGATACTCTACTGTTTACTATGAGATGCAAGAAATTAAGACAGAATAGAAGAAGAAGATGAGAGGAGGAATAGAAGTTATTGCTGCCCTCTCTGAAAAATATGCTTTGTTGGATTCAACCTCTGAATTGGCAAACTTTTTCTGCTCCTGATCTTCGAAAAATGACGAAGAACAATTGTAAAATCCTTCAAATCTGAAAAATTCATCCTTGGAGAGCTTATTGCTGTTCAAATCCTCAACCTACAAAAGCCTAAGCTCAAATGGGACGCCTAGGCTTGAATATATAGAGATTTTTGCTTGAATCCATCAAATAAGGAAGACAACTCATGATTTGGATTAATTTTGAGTTGTCATCACCAAATCCCATTGATTTTGGGAGGTTCAAACCAATTTCCCACCAAAAGATCTTTACTTTTTCAACAAAGTCTATCCTCATCTTGACTAGGCGTACTTTTCCAAGTTTTAGTTCATTTTCATCATTTTTGCATGCTGAATGACGGCTGTTTGCTCTTCATTTTAGGTTGATCAGACGACCCTAAGAGGTTGCTGACAGATTCATTGAGTTACTATATCTATGCTGAGAAAATGTTCCTGGGAGGTGTTAAGCTAGAAAGCTGAGTTTTGAGCTCCAAAAGAAAGGGCGCCTTTCTCAAGGAGGGGTGCTTTTTCCAGTGCCTTAGTCAATTTTGATGTCATCTCTCCAATTCTTTCATCCAAACCTCCCGTGCGTAGAATTGAAATCCCCGTTGATTAGAGAATTAGACAATCATGTTTGATGTTTCATTAGGTGACTAGCTCTGCTTTGCAAAGGATGACTAGTATTTAAGTTTGTGGAAGGTAGTTTAGGGTTCTCTAAAGCAAGGGTTCCCCTAGCTGAAAAGGGCGCCTTTTCCTTTTTGCTCAGTGATTTTTACCTTGAAAACGCTCTAGTTTGATCTTTATTATTTGGTTACTGCCTTATCAAATTCCTGTGCCGACAACTCTATTGTTGAGATTGACACGAACTGAGAAAAATGTCTTGGGAGGCCTTCTAACATCTAACAGCATTTGGAGACTCAAAAGAGAGGGCGCCTTTCCTTGGAAAGAGCACTTTTGCCACCTTGCCTTAGCATGTTTTTCAATGTTTCACATTCAGTGTCCTCTTCTGGCATTTTCCACTTGATTGCTTCTATTGGTTGCCTGGCGGACCTGATGAACATTCTGTTGATCTTATTGAGAGGCTGACGAGGTCATCAGGTACCTCAAAAGGAAGGGCGCCCTTGGCCAGCAGGGGCGCTTTTGGATTGTAATTTACTGAGTTACCCTTCATTTAGCATGTTCAGACAATCAATCACTGCAGTCACTTGAATCATCTTGCAGTTTGGTTGATAGATTCATTGTCGTGCTGAAATGAAGCTGAAAAGATCTTATGAAGGTGACATTTTCCAGACATTGACATTTGGACCACCTCCTTCAAGGGCGCCTTTGCTTGACAAGGGTGCCTTTGTCGGAGTTAAAATGACACTGAGAGGGGGGGGTGAATCAGTGTCTTAACAGATTTGACCAAATTTTCAAAAACTTCAAAACATATCACAGATTTGTTCTCAATATTACTCTGATTAATGCATTCATGAGTTGAATGTAATCATTCATAAACAGAATTGAGAAAAGTAATAACTCAACAGTGAACAGAAACAACAACAGCATAGTAAAACAGAAAGAACACAAAAGAACAAAGAGGCATAATATTTTGCCGAGTGGAAAACCCTCCTGGGGTATAAAAATCACTCCTTAAATGCCTTCCTGTCTTAATCTGATAATCAACTGTTCACAATGCCTTATAGGCTGATTTTTGAGCACCCACTCAAGGAGCACCAACCCCTCATTTAGAGATATCTATCTCAAGGAGTACCAAGCCCTCAAATTATGTTTTGAACAATAATAATGATTCAGAGGGTTTCTCTGTTTTCAGTTGAGCACATATCTCTTTGTTTTCTCATTTACAAAATACCGTAAAGATTCAAAAATTGAATCCCTAAAATACTTCATAGAGAAGAAACTCACAATCTCTGCATCTTATTAAACAGATTTTATTGCAGAGTTTTATCCATATATTTTTATACAACCAAGGAATGATAATCTTAGAATTACATCAACAGTCGAACAGAAAACTAAGTTTTCTGCTTCTATAAATACATCTTGATTTGCATGAAAGATAGGTAACTAACTTCAGAAGTAACGGCAGAACAACCAACCGAGCTAAGAGCCGTTCTCAACAAATCTGAAACTTATGAGATCATTTCTCTGCATAAAAACGCACAATTGCCCACCACAGAAAATCATAACATCTAATGTATGAAAGACAATACTCAGTCAGGGCATCATTTGTCATATTAGTAACAGAGGTGCAGAGAGCAGTTAAAGAAAATAGTGATCATAAACCAGTATAAATAGCATGAAACGCATAATTGAAAGTACCAAACAGATCTGCAACTCCCATGACTCCATTATCCACTGTCAAGCTTCCAGACATAAATGCACCAAATAAACCTTCCATAAACCTCTGTAGGAACCGTTACAGTCAGCAACAACAGAAGTGAATAGTTTATGAGGCTTTCTCATGATGGCGGCCAGGCTAGGGTTCGATACCCAGACAAAAAGAATGAGCTCAAAATGTTTGCCCTAACAACCTTTCAATTCAATTGATGAGACGTTATGCTGTAGGAAATTTTAACATTTCCAGACAACCATATGGTTGTTGCTTTCGCCAAGATCCACCAGAGTCGGGAGAAGTCATACCGAATACACAATGTCACGCCGAGAGCTCACAACATCCTTCTGGTCGATGAGACAAAAAGGCTCTTTCACCGAAATGAAACCATTATTCTATCGCTATAGCTTTTGATATCTGAGAGACATCATATAGATCAACTTTGATATACCGAAAGATATTCGATACACATTGTCACCGTGACAATTCATAACCTATGCCGAAGGCCTTTGTCATTTTCAAGTTGTCGTGACAATACATAGTCAGGGAGACGTTATATAGACTGCCCCTTGTTTTGCTGAAATATCCCGAGCTCACCCTAGATCGCCAAGAGAATTCACTTCTCATACCGACAGAGACCATTTGTATTCCATCGGCGAGACATAACAATGTCGGGGAGACCTCTCGCAGAATGCATGAGTCATACCGAAAGTCATCATTTCATCCGGTGTCGCTGAGACACTACCAAACTCTCGCCGAAAGCCCCTCAAGACTTAGTCGCCAAGACTTGACGGGTTCGCTATGACATTATATCGATACATATGAGTCTTATCGAAATGTATTTCTTCATCAGTGGTCAGCAAGACAATGCACATTCGATATAAAATTTCGCCGAAGCAGTAACCTTATGCCGATAAGACATTCAGTGCATCGATCGGTGAGACAAGCAAACTTCAGAGAGACTATATACCGAAAACATTATGTTTGGCCGAAGCGAAACCCCAGATGATGTTCGGTAAGACAGAACCACTTCGCCGAGACCAATTCCGATACAGCCAAGCTCTTCCCGATAGACTTCCATTCAACCTCCAATTGGTGAGACAAGGTAATTTCACAGTGACCACATACCGATGGAAAAAGCTTATGCCGAAAGACCTTTTTGCTGTCGCCATAACAAAAAGAGGAGTCTTGCCGATATGATCCTTTTCTATCGCCATAACAAGGAGAATGATGGAAGATGATGACTTTGACCAAAGTCAATTTTTTTTAAATGCAGTGAGGCCCGAACCATTGAAAGTTCAATATTTATGAATGAAGCCCAAAAGCGCATTACCACCTCTGATAAATGTGACAAGATACCTGTCTTCACATTGAACTCGAGGCATCAGTACACAACACACTATATCTGAGATTGATCATCAAGGAGAACCAACTGAAAGAGATTTTGTCATCAAGGACAAACCATAGACACAACTGGAATCCAACAGCCTTTTCCTTGCTGAGTCATCATTTGGAAGCCATTTTTGATACCTTCGTCAACTGCCTCCTTTCACTCCGTTGACGTTTACCGGCGACCACTTCATCAGACGATCTTGCTAAATGGTACATTGTTGAGCTGACGCGAGCATGAAGAGGATGATTGTTTCAGAGTGATCAGATGTTTGCATTTATCTCTTGAGAATCAAGGGCGACCCTCACTAAAAAGGGCTCTTTTTGCAACTTGGACTGATTTCTCCTTCGTAACATTTTTAGAGTTAGCCAATTTTGGCTCTTTTCGGTTTCAAAATTCTCCTCCGTCAAAGATCACCGTTTTTGTCCTTTTCTGCCATGGTTTCTTCGTTGAAGCTCTTGAAGCTTAGCTTTCAACACTAGGTACTGGCCAATCCTCCATTAATGGCCGCAAAGCCCCTGGTTTTCATTCTAAAAAATGAAAACATACCCACTTGAGTTAAACATTGATTTTGATGATTCTGACTTGACCAATGTGATTGTGAAGTCAAATAACCTTATCAATATCATTTTCATCAGTTTTCGGGAAGGTCCTATTTTCAGGGAAATTTCCCTAAAAATAGGGATTTTCAAAATTTTAACCATAAGTTGCTTGACAAAAACAAACAAAAACTCTATGTTCTGTTTGACCTAAAACAGACTTTTGACAGCATTTTTCATTGTTTAACTCAAATTACGCAGAAATGCCAAAAAATTATTTTGGGTACAAGAAGACTTTTGATGTTTCTTCACATGAAAAATAAATAATTCATAGTTGAGTTGTGCTTTTCCTTGATGCACTTAGTCATTGGATGAGGCAATGCCAAAGGGAACTCATAACAAACCAAGACTAAAAAGCATATATATCTCAAAGAGGGGGAATGACTAGAAGATTTAGCATTGCTCAATAATATGCATGCTTAATATTGCATAAAGAAATATCCTAGTCAGATAGACAATGGAATTTCAATATGCACGAAGCATTAGTCAAAGTCATGCTAACCTCTTAAGTTTGATCATCTATCTAAGGATAAAATGGTTTAGATTGTAGATGGTAAATCTTTACATAGACACACACTAGTCATTGCAGTACATGCATCACATGAGATAAGAGAAGAAAGCTATATATTGAAGAGAGATTTATTATATTAATATACATTTTAAGTGCATTACATTATACAATGGTCATAGAAATGAACATGTTGACATGCTGAACTGCTTGATTATTTTTATTTGCAGTTTGATGCCAATAGTTTGGGAGCTTTGGAGGATAAAATCCTTACGAAGCAATCTCTGGATTTGGGCTGCCTTCCCTATCTTTACATAAAATTTGTAAAATTATGAAGAGAAAAGGATAACAAAATGCATTAAGGGAAATGGGCATATTGAAGACCAAGATAGTTTTATCTTATGACTTTTAATCATTATAGCACATTGAAATCAGATCCTACAATATAAACAAAAGAATTCTCAGTGGAAACAGAGATAGAAATAATACTCCAGGAGATTTTAGAAATGATATATAAAGAAAACACAGAGAACCCAAGGTAGTCAGTAGTGAGCATTAATATTCAAATATCAAGAGAAATACACGATGCGTCACCCTTGAAGACAACAAAATGCTTAAAGAAAATAATTAGGTTAGGACTTGACTACTATAACACAAAGGTAAAAAATAAGTAGGCAAGCGATCCTTACAAATGAGCTCAAGGTTCATATTTATAGCTGAACATTATCCATGATATTCAAAAATCTTAGCCAATAATTTTCTGTATACCTTTGCCTTTGGTATATTCTCAGATGGTCTAGCGTTTTTGAAAAGTCTTGCTTGCTTTGATAGATGCTTTCTACAATCGTCATTGTGGGTTTACCAAGACATGATTATCTCTATAGAATGAGGTTGCAATGGCTCATTTTGTCTTGCTCTAGTGACAACACTATCCACTTTTTGCACTGAATCCCAATCATTTTCCACTAATTATTTCTGATTGTGCCTCAAAATGGCAGAGAGATACTTAAGATTTCCTTCTTGACTAGTTTTAGAAGCAATTCAAGGGGTTCTATTGTTGAATTTTTCTGTGGATATTTATTTGAAAGTCTGCCTTTGGATGCTGTTGGATCAACGAATCTCTGGATGTTGATAGCTTTCAGACAGATGCCAAGGATGAAAGCTCTTATTGTTTTCCCTGTGGATTTTGGTGGGACATTTGTCTTTGAAAGGCTTTGGGATTCTTGATGGACAGCCATGTAGCCAGTAGGGACCCACTTCTTTTGAAAGTTTCCCTTTCTTTAGTTATTTATGTTATTTTAGGGCTGCTGCTACTGTTGGATCTAATCAGCGGTCTGATATCTTGATTCTTGAGAACTAGAGATGAAATGAAACTTTGTTTTCATAAGAAAATAAATTAGCTGTACTTACTTTTTCTCAGTGATAGCTGAATATATCAATGAACTTTGTAGGAAGACAATTGAGATCATGTTAAATAAAATTTAAGTATTTGTTATCATTAATTGAGAGGAACAATTCTGTCCTGTAACGAAGGTAGACTCTGAAAGGTTGTATGATTTTCTTGTAAGATATGGTGAGATTCAATTCTTAATAGTGCCTGCAGATGTGTTGCTTGAATAAGTGTCTTTTTATGAGAGAGTGTGAGATTCATTCTATGTTATGGATTGAGATGTCTTATTTAATAAAATGAATCCCTTTATTGTATGCATTTTTGCTGTGAGGGTGTTAGTTGTGGCTATGTAATATGCTATACTTGTTGACTTGGTGTATGATTTATATATAACCAATGAGACATAAAAATTGTTACTAACTTTTTGATGCAAAATGTGTCTTTATCAGGTAAACAATGAATCACTTACTGTGAAAGATTCTGATGGCAACACAGTTCAGTCACAGCTTGTACCACTAGAAAATTCAACAGTCAATTTGACAAGCTACTACAAGAAAGAATCAGACAAAAGCCCTCTTTTTTCTCTTTTTTTCCAAGTGTCTGTACCACCCCTTGGATTCAGCACATATATTATTTCAAAAGACAATGGTAATCCACCTCTCTTTGCTTAAACGATTTTCCCATCAAACTGAGCATCATAAGTTTTAATTTTTGAAATACCAAGGTCTACTAATGTGTATTGTACAAAAGACTATCTTAGGAAACATTACTAATTAGAATGTTTAAATAATAAAATTTTAATCTTTCAGCTGCCTTTATGCACAGGGAGTAGGCCTGTCTTGTCAACCAAACAAACTGTAGCAGTGAATGAAAGCAGTACATACGAGGCTGGACTGGGAAACTTCACAATGTCATTTTCCTCTATATCTGGTCAATTACAACAGATATCAAATTCCAGGACAGGGGTGAATTACTGGTCCTTAATTTCAACCCTTTCATCCAAAGATGCCCTTACATGCACTAGTTTAATAAATGCTTTAAATCACAGAGTTCAAGACAATGTCAAACTGCATACACAAATATTCTTGAAGTCATGGTTTCAGTTTCATGATTATGTTTCATTTATATTATATACACAAAAAACCATGGAAAGACAAATGTATGAATCATTGAAAAATAAATAGGAAAGCCTTGGCACTATGTAATCTCCCTTTCCTAGTGATCACTCTAGGAGGACTTACTAGCCTATTTAATTCCTGTAGGCTATAGTCGGATAAAGGGAATTGGATTATTTAATTATTTTATGTTGCTTAGCGGGAAAAGGTATATTATAAGGTAATATTAAATAATTAAGTTAAGTGGAATTATAAAGTGATTTTGGGGAAATATTTAAAGACACTTTGTAAATTCACTTTATTTTATTTTATGAGCGGGAAAGTGAAAGTCATATAAAGTGGAAATTAGAGCTCATTTGTATTATGCTTGCTTATTTTCTCTAATTGATACTTTGAGGGGATTTTTGGAGTTCTTGGCTTTGGGGACGGAAACCCTAGGGCAATTGGTTTCATTGGTGAGACTAATCTACCCTAGCTGGTCTGGTTGGAAAGATCATAGAATTCTTTCATAGTAAATGATATTGGAAAATTTGTGAGTCTCCTTCAGAGACAAATTTGAAGAGCAACGATAATATTATTTGCATTTGGAGGATGGGTTACAAGCAAGTTGGATGATTTACATGGTAGAGTATATTGCTGGTCAACTCAGTTTGTGGTGTCTAGATTGTTGGTTGATTATATATTGGTTTCCACATTTCGAGCTTGGTATTTGCATACAAGGTCATGGTTACTGTCCATATGTCAGAACCCTGGTGGTTCTCAAAACTGAAACCCTAATTGTTTTGTTTGGTTTTTGCAATTTTAGGATTTTTTGTGATTTTGATGGTTTTTACAGGCAAAATAGAAAATGCGATTTTCTCTAGGAATTGATTAAAAATCATATAAAATTCATACAAGCTCAATAATGCATAGAATGCATAGAATTTGCTCAGAATGGAAGGCGTTCCTTTATTTCATCTTTTTCCAAGACATACAATATAAAAATCTGAACATATAAGCAATATTTGGAATTTTATCAGATAAAACCTGGAATTTAGAATGGCGGCTGCAGCAGTACAGAAAAGTACGGCCAGAATTGATGGAGGGAATCTCGAGCTCAAAACCCAATGCAAAAGTCTTCAATGATCACTGCATTCATGTTCCATTCGCCAGAAACTGAAGATAAGAGACGTTTCTCCAGAGACAAGAAAGTACGGCCTTGCTGGTACGGTCAAGTACAACAATAACTGATATGTACGGCTTCTTGAAATTCGTGCCCAAACACTGATGGATGGTGATGGATGAAGTCGCCTCTGAAAGGAAGTAAATATCTCTGCTGAATACTGATGAATCTCTGTCTGATTCAATGATTAAGCTCAATCTGTGACTTCTGGATGAAATCACCAAGTGCAATCTTCAGCTGGTATCTCACAGCCTCAGTATGCCTGATCTCTGAAGAGGTTACGTTCTCCAGAAACGATGTTTGCCAGAAACCCTAGGGTTTGCAAACTCCAAAGCTCAGATGCTCAGAAGACAAAATTGAATAATAAACTTGATAGTTCGATTTTGCCTTGGGAAGAACAATATATTCTTCTTTGAAAAGTTCGACCTAATGCTCCATTAAAATAATCATTTAAATTAATGATTTAATTTTCACTTTGGACTTAGGAGAATTTATTTAATTATTGGCGTCCCTTTTTAATGAGCATTAAATACTCATTAAATCACATTTTAATAATATAATATAAAGTATAATTAAATACTTTATAACTTAGCCAAATAATTAAATATTTTAATATTTCAATAAAGTGACTTTATAATAAAGTCAAATTATTAAATATTTAATAACTCATAAATACTCCTTATTTCTCCGTCAAATCAATCAACTGCTGAACTGGGTCGAATCTGAGCTGAAAATTGCACCGGTGCCCTGCCCAAATAGCAGCTTCACCTAACTTTCTAAAAATAGAAAGTTCCTTCAAAAGTTTTCGAAGACTTCGCTAAGGCCCAACCTCGACACAACAAAAACCGGAGCTACCAAACACCGGATAATCGCCACCGATGATCCTCGCATACACCCTGCCTCTACGAGGATCGAAATTATAGGCTAACTCCTCGACAAACGTGTCAGCTAAACGGGGACATGACAGTCTCGCCCTCCCTGAAATTGCTTGTCCTCAAGCAATCTCTGCAAATACAGCTGCACTGCACCACCTGGATCCCATGGATAGTTCCGGACAATGTTCCTGCTGGCCACAACGGACTCCTGTAACTCCCACAACTGATCAGCAAGAAAAGAGTACCATTCCCCATTAACCTCAGTGCGGTCCGGCATAGGATCAAGAAACTCAGAAGGAGGCAAGTCAAACTGCAAGCAACGCTTACCCCCTAAAACTGCACGAGATATACTATCATCCAAAATATCAAGCACGTGCATACCACCACTGTGCACCTGAAACAAATCGTGTACATGCGGATTAATCATGAAGCTATATGCACTCTGCACCATGTACACACTGTGATACTCCTCCGTGAGCTGAGTCTGAAATCCCAGTGCACTAGTAGGATCCCAAACGCTATCATCACTCCGCTCAAGACCCGGATCAGGTGTACTCATATCAAACTCAAAGAGCGGATTGTCGTATGTAGATATAACATCTGTCTCAAACAATGGGTTGGTCACAAACGGAACCAAACCACTAGGCTGATCCCAAACGACTGCCTCAGAACCCCCGGGGTACTGAGCATAACCATGCATGGTCTGCACAAAATCCTCCTCTACCTTCACGCTCTTCCCACTAACGATAGAGATAGAACGAAGGCAGCCATCTGTAATACCCCTCAACACATATTTCTTGCCCTGTACCTCAAATCTCATCTCCATTTTAGGCAAGTTGAGGGTGAACACACTGATATCCTGCAGCCATCTCATACCCAACACTAAATCCATCCCTCCTAAGTTGACAACATAAAAATCTGCCTGCAACTCATAATCATTCAGCATGAGAGTGAGATTACAAATCCGTCGAGTGCAAGTGAGTGTATATCCATCTGCCACCCGAACTCTGAATCCAGCGAAATCCTCTGTCTGGAGTCTACATCTGCTGACGAAGCTCTCATCAATGAAATTGTGTGTAGCTCCAGTGTCGAGCATAGCAATACATCGCTGTCCTTCCACTGATCCCCTAAACCTGAATGAATCATCCCGTACACTCGTAGATAACACCAACGGGGATAAGTTGGCATCGGGCCCAAACTCCGTAGAAGCATTCCCTGCCTCCGCATGTTCTGAAACAACCTGCTGGTCTGAATCATCAGACTCGTCATCATCATAGTAAACCCACATGGCGCGGTTGGCTCTGCCTTTCGGTCTCAAAGGACAATCGTGCTCCTTGCTGTAGGGTGCTTTGCACCAATAACAAAGTTGTTTCTTCCTGCATTCCTCCCGAGTTGCATCATCAATTCTCGCAACTGGTTTCCTTTTAGGCTCTGCAACTGGTGTATGACTCTCCTCAATAGGCAAGTTATTTGTTTTAGGCGGAAATTGTTTCTTCGGAGCAGCAAGCTCCATACTCCTTGCCTTCCGCATCGCCTCCTGAAGTGTAGTAGGATCAAACGCCTTGACCCAACCTCTCATGGGTTCTGTCAAACCCTCAACGAATAGTATGATAAGTCTCCTCTCCGAAATCCCTGTCACCATGACGGCCACTCTCTGAAACTCGCCAATGTATGAGTCCAAGCTACCTGTCTGTCTGAGCTGAGCCAACTCTCTGAAATACAATTCCGGATCCTTCTTATCAAACCTCTCTATCAGTCTGCTGGTGAACTCCTGATAAGTATTAACCGCATGATGGCCTAACGTGTACATGCCGTGGTGCCACCAATCATGCGCTACTCCGTCCAGATGTAAAGTGGCAAATTTAATTGCCTCATCCTCCTGCATAGGCCTAAGTGACAAGTAGTTGTCCAATTTCTGGACCCAAGACCTAGCTGATGTCTTTTCTGACCCATCAAAATATGGCAGCATAATCTTGCTCACTGCATACTGCAAGTCTCTATTCACCTGTGGCTGCTGCTGCTGATACTGTGGGGGTCTACGATCAAACCTACCTCCTCCTCTGGGTTTATAGACATCTATAAACTCATGAAATGTAAGTGCCTGTCGGATCTCAGGCGCTAAAGACATGTACTCGCCATGAAATCTCGTCAAGTCTGCCATTGACATACCATTCTGTGGCTGAAACTCCTGATGCTGTACCTGATGCTCTGCCCTGGAGTCTGAGGTGGAGTCTCTCTAGGTAAGAAAGTAGGCTGGCCTGGCCTACGCTCCTGTAGACGGCAGGACGGGTCGCCTAGGTAACGGATGCCACCGGTCGAATCCACCGGTGCATTCCGCCGGTCTAACTGGCCATAGTGTGGTCAGGGATGCATTAATCGCCTAATGGAACCCATCACCGAGATACTATATCCATCATATTGTCGTGTCTCCGTCTAAACTCCTCCTCGGTGATATCACCCTCTGCATGTGCCTTCCCTGGATCTCTACGTGCCTCTGTAGGAATCTCACGATCTGCCATTAGGGTTGCAACACTGTTTTCACTACTGTTAGAACTGGATCTGTGAATCCCAAGTACCCCTGACACTGTCTGACCCTCGGGGATAGGTGGACCTGTCCAATCCTCGTTTTGCCTGTTCCTACGCCTCTCATATACTGAATAGGATCTCGGCTCATGAAAAGGCAAGCAAAAAGCACTCTGAATACTGAAAAGCACTGAAAAAGCACTGAAAAAGCACAGGATGGCAGGAGATCTGTGCTCTGATACCACTGTCAGAACCCTGGTGGTTCTCAAAACTGAAACCCTAATTGTTTTGTTTGGTTTTTGCAATTTTAGGATTTTTTGTGATTTTGATGGTTTTTACAGGCAAAATAGAAAATGCGATTTTCTCTAGGAATTGATTAAAAATCATATAAAATTCATACAAGCTCAATAATGCATAGAATGCATAGAATTTGCTCAGAATGGAAGGCGTTCCTTTATTTCATCTTTTTCCAAGACATACAATATAAAAATCTGAACATATAAGCAATATTTGGAATTTTATCAGATAAAACCTGGAATTTAGAATGGCGGCTGCAGCAGTACAGAAAAGTACGGCCAGAATTGATGGAGGGAATCTTGAGCTCAAAACCCAATGCAAAAGTCTTCAATGATCACTGCATTCATGTTCCATTCGCCAGAAACTGAAGATAAGAGACGTTTCTCCAGAGACAAGAAAGTACGGCCTTGCTGGTACGGTCAAGTACAACAATAACTGATATGTACGGCTTCTTGAAATTCGTGCCCAAACACTGATGGATGGTGATGGATGAAGTCGCCTCTGAAAGGAAGTAAATATCTCTGCTGAATACTGATGAATCTCTGTCTGATTCAATGATTAAGCTCAATCGTGACTTCTGGATGAAATCACCAAGTGCAATCTTCAGCTGGTATCTCACAGCCTCAGTATGCCTGATCTCTGAAGAGGTTACGTTCTCCAGAAACGATGTTTTCCAGAAAACCTAGGGTTTGCAAACTCCAAAGCTCAGATGCTCAGAAGACAAAATTGAATAAAAAACTTGATAGTTCGATTTTGCCTTGGGAAGAACAATATATTCTTCTTTGAAAAGTTCGACCTAATTCTCCATTAAAATAATCATTTAAATTAATGATTTAATTTTCACTTTGGACTTAGGAGAGTTTATTTAATTATTGGCGTCCCTTTTTAATGAGCATTAAATACTCATTAAATCACATTTTAATAATATAATATAAAGTATAATTAAATACTTTATAATTAAGCCAAATAATTAAATATTTAAATATTTCAATAAAGTGACTTTATTATAAAGTCAAATTATTAAATATTTAATAACTCATTAAATACTCCTTATTTCTCCGTCAAATCAATCAACTGCTGAACTGGGTCAAATCTGAGCTGAAAAATTGCACTAGGTGCCCTGCCCGAAATAGCAGCTTCCGCCTGACCTAACTTTCTAAAAATAGAAAGTTCTCTGAAAAAGCTCTCTGGAAGATTTTGCGAAGGCCCAACCTGACACAACAGCAAACTGGAGCTACCAAACACTGGATAACTGCCACCGATGATCCTCTGCACACCCTGTCAGCCTACGAGGATCGAAATTATAGGCTAACTCCTCGACAAGCAGTGTCAGCTAAAACGGGGACATGACACCATATCCCTTGTGCTAAGGATTATTCTTTTGCTGAGATTGACATTGCTGCATTTTATGAGGTCATGGGTTTGATATAAGGGGTGCGATTGTTTTAGGAGGGTGCGAGCATGTTGAAAACTGCAGCTGATGATATAAAGGGGTGTCGTGGTTATCTGGGCATAACTGGAAGTGTTGGGCATGTGTATTAGCAAGGGCGACGACATAATCCTGACGCCAACCTTGCCATTCATCTATCCATCAACTGCAAGTTGTGGAGCCTCTACTAAAACTGCCATCACCTTAGAGTCTTGCTAAAACAGGTATTTTAATGTTATGATTGAGTTTGCATTTCTGTGTATGTGTATTGCTGCAACTTCATTATTCAAAAATATTAATGTTGAGGGCTTTATGCCTCATTTTGTTGTAATAGATAAACTCATGAAATGAAATAATGCCATGAATAGAGTTATCTATTTGTTAATGTTATTATATGTGATTTGCAAATCTCAAACCCATTGACAATACTCAGTCCAGTTAGTAAGCTATTTGTTTGACAAAATGTTTACATATGCCAAACTGTAAAAATCATTTAAAAATATCGTGTAAAACCAAGAGGGGATTTTATAGTGGTATCAATGTTGGAATTCTTGCTAGCCTGTGAGTTTTGGGTACATATTTTGGTAGCATAATTTTTTGAGAAGTATTGGGTTTCTTTCAATTGCATGATCATTTATCGATTCGGAGGATAGGGAATATATAACATACAGGAGTAGAAGGGAGAGAGCAGCTGATAAGCTATTTAACTTAGAGTTCGGAGAAGAGGAAAACATGGGTGACAGGCATGAACCGCTTGAGGGCAGCACTATGCAGATATTGAATAACTTTGCAAGGGGTCAACAACAATTGGTTCAACTCCTGACTTAGTTTATAACAAACCATAAATGTTGGTAACAATGGTACAAGAGGGACTAACGGTAACAACGGTGATAATGGCAACAATGGGAATAATGGTGAAGGGAGCAACACTCACATTCCTGCACAGAGTCACACTAGGGAAGCTAGTAGAGTGACTCCTCGACCTCTTTTACCCAAATTCTTGGGAGGACAGCAAGTTGGAAATCAGGGACAACAAGGCCAAGGTGAAGGGTTCATTGGTTATGTTGTACCCAAACCAAATTTTTGCTTCACTAAGGCATTTTGCTAAAAAGAGTCCAAACCTTGTTAAAATGATGTCAAAATACAGTTTTTGGGCAAGTCAAGTATGGACTTGGTTAGTGTCATGTTAGTTGTCAGCAGTAATTGGTTAGTACTTGGAGGACAAAACTTGAACCTGGGATGCAAAGCAGGACATTTCATGATGGAGAAGTGCTTCACGACAGGATTTTACTCCTACAAGGTCATTTTAGTGGCCAGAACAGTGTTCGAGGAGTGTAAAACAAACATAAATTTCAAGCTGAAAACATTCTGGTGTGCCTGTAGCTCAGGGGCGCCTAGCTTTTTAAGCTGTCATATGTGCTTTTTTTGCTTGTAGATAGATTCAGTCTCTTCAAAATTAGCCTAGCTTTGCGACGAGATAACATGCGAAGTCATTCGAGTTGCAGAACTCCAACAAATGCAGTCAAAAGTTGAAGGTACAATGAAAGTACACATCAAAAAGGCTGTCAAAATCACAATTCCGGTGTGCCTGTAGCCCAGGGGCCCCCTTGATTTTGAGCTGTCAAATGAATGAATTTGCCAATGCTGTTTCCTGAAGATCTTTTCCAATCTAGTCCACTTCTACAACGCACTAACATGCGTTATGATCCAACAAGCTGAGTGATTGTAGAAGAGGTTCTACCGAGCACATAAAATAGAGCGTGGAAAATGTTGACAAATATTCCTGTGCACCTTTGGGCCAGGGGTGCCTAGCCTTTAGGCCTGCCAAATAGGGTTATTTGCAGTCATAGTCTACACGGGATTTGTGCGCAGTCCTCCTAGCTATCCATCAAATCTAGCCGACAACTCGCACGATTTGGTAGTTGGCCGTGAATGAAGGAACAGTGGAAGTCACTGAAGAAATTAGGCAACCAGAAAAACGGCTAAGTATGGGTATGGTCAGTTACGCATTTGTATTTTTGAGGTCTTAGAAGCAGTTTTCTCGCTTCGTCACCTCCAAAGACATCTCTTTTCAATGCTCCTAGCTATGCAGAGAGACTGTCGGTGTGCAAATCGGAGCACTCCAGCTCCCGGTGTCAGGGATCAAACTATGGCATATAGATGAAAGTTTCACTTTTGCCAAAATAGTGAAAGCGCCTTTTTAGGCTAGGGGCGCCCTTGTTTTTGAGGTCCCTAATGCATCTTTCAAATGCCTTACGTATAGTTGTTGGATGCGGACTTCTTCCAGTCATGCGATGAATCTATCCTTCAGTTAGCAGGATTCATCATTCACTTGTTATGGCAGAACGAAGCATGAAATGGAAAAATAGAGAAAATGGTTGTCTGGTGTCATGCATCAATTTAATCAAAGGTTCCTAATTTTTTGAGGTGTTAAAAAACGTTGATTTTAACAATTGCAGCTCCCAACAGACATTTTATCTCCGGGATTTAGGCTTCACGGTAGATATCTCAACTCGGTCACAACATCACTCAGTCACCCAAAAATCAGACCTGAACAGGGGCAACCGTGACAGTTTCAATTAGCTATAAAATAGGGAGTTAGCAAAAAGGCTAATAACTATTACAAATGGATGCTTAGAAGGTCAAATTAGGACTTTCTGGAATCAGTGAAGTTTGTTGAGTGCATCTAGATGCTTTGTTTTGTTGTCAACTAAATTAAAATAATATTTAATATTTATTTTGCATGCTAAGGCAATAAATGGCGATTTTTCTCAATGATTTATTATTGGTGCCTTTTTGATACTGGGTTTTAAATTTGCATGATGAATATTTTATTATTATTTTAATCCGTGACTCCGAGTCAATGCCAGTTTCAATTGAAGGGGGTCCAATTAGAATCATTCTTTTTCAATCAGGGTTTTGATCTTGCAGTCTTGTTTTTGTGGGATGATTTTGCTCTATTTAATCACAAGTGCGCCTCATTTAATTCATTCAAGTGCAAGCAGAGGCGAATTTCTCCAGAGCTTGGCGATTTTTCTCAGTAGGCAATTGCAGAAACATCAAATAGTTTTCATTTGCAGGTTTGAATCCAGATTTATCGCAAAATTAAAGGCAGAGTGGTGATTTTGGCAGAAGAAAACACCAAGAAAAATGTCTTTCTTCTTCAATTTCTTCCATTTTCTTGCCTCAAATTCACTCACATGTTCAAAAAATAGGTAAATTTTGGCAAATTAAATCATCTAGATCAATTCAGAATAGCTTTCTTGAGAAAACCCATGTGCTAGAATTTTTTGGGAAAATTTGTTCCAGAGCATTCATTCTCAAGGCTCTAATTTTCTAAACCTAAATTCCTTCGCATGGTCGAGAAAAAGTCATAGTTTCACATTTCTAATGTTCTGGGTTGTCTTAGACTCTTTTTCTAGACAAAACCCATATCTCAAATTTTTTTGTGAAAATTGCCCTTCGACAGGGTATTTTCAACCTTGGCAGGCTATTTTTAGCTTTCTAGAAAAGTTGCTAGAATATAGCCATGTTCACAGTCAATAGGTGAGTTTTTCAAAATGCAATTCACACAGCATGAATTCAAGACTAATTCAGTCTTGACTCACAACTTCATCGAAACAATTGATACAAATCTACATAAGGTGCTTCCAGAAGCAGTCTTGGATCTAGTGAAGATAAAAGATTCAGTACTCCAAAACATTCAAGATTTCAGGTTGTTAGAAGCTGCCTCTATTCCTATCTCTGTACATTGCATTGAGTTCATAATGTCTTGTGTCAAGCATTACAATTCAACTACTTGTGAGATACAGTCAATAGATGGATGTGTTATATGTAGTCTCAAACCCTTGGACATTGAGAGGTGTTTTGGTATACCTCAACATCTAAATAGTCTGGTCATCACAATGGACCAATGTGAGAGGGCATTTAATGCTGATATCGACAGATGTCAAAACAAGATGGTAGAAAGGTGGTTGAAAGAAAAGAACAAGTTGCCGAGCATTGTGGGTCGCGGTGAATACAAAGATGAGTATGCGATTTTGATCACACTTCTCAATCGCATCTCAGGTCATGCAGATGCGAACAGATTCCAGCCTTGGATGTACTACATCATAGGTTAGACTGTTAGATCATTTCCAGGCATGAGCATTATGGTTGGGCCACTCTAATCAGTGATGTTCTCCATGAACAAATCATCGGTTTCCTAGTTGCCCATCAGTTCCATATGTGTTCTTATCTCGTGTACTTGATCACACATTGTTGGCATAACAACTAACACCTTTGGAGTGCAAGTTGGTACGGACAACTATGCACACTACGCAATGAATGCTCTTCAAATTAGGAGGGGAAGCTCCCTTGTTGTGCTGACAAAAGTTCTTGAAAAGGAAGGTAAACTAAACTATATCCTGTCTTTTTGTCTCAGCTGTAAGAGGCACAAGGTTAAGAAAACCAAGAACGTTGCAGCTAAGAATTTTTTGGTTTCATAGATCATTAACTACAACTAAGCTAACTACTTTAAATCTATCCAATTTTCTCAAGAAAACGGAGCATGAGGAAATGGAGCAGGAATGTTCTAATACGATAAACTTCAGGTACAGTTTCACAACGTGAAGGCAAGGTGGGCACAACTATTTGCTCGGCTGGGAAGAAGTTTATTGGAAATGACAAATATACGATAAACCAGGTACAGACTCACAACGTGAAGGCAAGGTGGCACAACTATCTACTTGTCTGAATAGGCTTATTACTCACACACATCACACGATAAACCAAGTACAGATTCTCAACTTGAAGGCAAGGTGGCACAACTATTAGCTCAATCTAAATAGGCTTATTGAATACAAAACACAAAGGATAGCCAACTAGGACAGTAAAGCTAAGCTTCAAGAGCTTCATCGAAGAAACCATGGCAGAAAAGGATAAAAATGTTGATCTTTGACGGAGGAGATTTCTAAAACTGAAAAAGATCAAAAATTGGCTAACTTTGGAAACATTACAAAGGAGAAATCAGTCCATGATGCAAAAAGAGCCCTTTTCAGTGAGGGGCGCCCTTGATTCTCAGGGGGTAAATGCAGTCATCTGACTCCTCTAAGACAGTCATCCTCTTCATATTCGTGCTGGCTCGACAACGTGATAATTAGTAAAATCGTCTGATGAAGCGATTGTCGACAAACATCGGCAGAGTGCAAAGAGGCAGTTGATGAAGACATCAAGAATAGCTTCCCAAATGATGATCCAACATGGAAAAAGGCACCCTTGTCAAGCAAAGGCACCCTTGAATGAGATGTACTAGATGTTAGTATTTGGAAAATGTCGCCTTCGTGAGATCTCTTCAACTCCGTTCCAGTGTGACAACGAATCTATTTGCTAGCTTGTGAGACGAGTCAAATGAGTGAGTGATTGATTGAATGAACATGCCAAATGAAGGATTAATTAGTAAGTTACAAGCTAAAAGAGCCCCTGCTGGCCAGGGGCGCCCCTCCTTTTGAGGTACTTGATGACACTTTTAGCAGCTGCAATGTATAAGGAACTTGTTCAGCTATTGGCCAGCCTCTCGGTCAAATCAATAGCATGTTCATTAGGTCTTCCAAGCAACTGGTGGAAGCAATCAAGTGGAAAATGTCCTAGAAAGAGACTGAATGTAAAACATGTGAAAATGTGCCAAGGTAGGTGGAAAAAGAGCCCTTTCCAGAGAAAGGCGCCCTTTCTTTTGGGCCTCCAGATGCTGTCAGATGGTGGGAGACCTCCCAAGACTTTCTTCTCAGTTTGGGTTAATCTCAACAACAAAACTATAAGCACAAGAATCCGACAAGTCAGTCACTTGATTGTAATGTCCCCATTTTGGTCATACGCTCTTCTTTGACTAATAGCCTATTTTCGAAAATCTGTAGGTTGATCAAAAGTGAAATTAGGGTTTCTTTGCTTGGAGGTTTGTGGCATTTCTAGGTATTTACTATTTTTAGTAAATACTAATTTTGGCAGTGGTTCAGTTGTCAGCTTTCATTAAGTCTTGCTTCCAGCTCAGTTCTGCTTTCTGTTGGTTTTGAGGTAAACTTACTATTTTTGGCAGTGGCTATTTTTAGTAAGTCTAATTTTGGCAGTGGCATCATCAGCAGTTCAACTCAAATCATCTTGTTATCCATCAGTCTCAATTTGGCTTTGGGTTTGGTTTTCTCCTTGGACTGAGTTTCAGACTTAGTCAATTTTCATGTCTTGAAGTTGTACCCCACGCCTAGGCTTGATGACTTCAAGTTGTTTTAAAGAAAGGGACATAAAGGGGTCAAGTGAGCATTTAATTATTTAATAAATGCTTTATTGTTGCAATATGAAATGGATGCCTAAAGGGGAAGTTGAATGATATTTTATTATTTCAAAAAGTAAAAGGCAAAAAGGTGGCGTCCTTTTTGGAAGTCGAAGTGATTCAACTTCTTGGAATTCGAAGAGTTCTTGTTGCTTCATTTGCCAACTAAACCTTATATATTGCTGCTGTTTGAAGAGCTGATTATCTATGAATTTATGCTAATGTTATGTTGTCGAAATGACAACT
>VDFB02324043.1:0-45701 GCA_007258455.2 Sequoia sempervirens | reverse complement strand
GACTAGTTAGTATCGTCAGACTCTAGCCTTACGTTGGGATGTTAATCCCGAAGATGCTATGCAGATTAAGGAAGAGGATGCACATGAGGGATTGGTTGGGGTTCCATTGGTTGAGGCAGATCCTTCTATTGACATGGACACTGACACTGACTTAGACTCGAGCTCCGATGGCGAGGGTGATGCTCATTTAGACCTACCTTCTGCTGATTAGGGACCTTGGACAGCGATATATTTTCTTAGTTTTATGTTTATCATGTCATTGCATAGTTGAGACTTGGAGCCTTTGGGCATTTTGGTTATAATTATCAGACTTTTATATGATATGTATGCACATTGATAATGGAAAGCATTTGAATTTTGCTAATTTGTTTGTTGATTCTCATGTGAAATCTCAATTGAAGTCTAATGATATGTATTAAGCTTATACAATGTCTAGAATGAATGCTTTATCAACGTTATGCTATGAACTTTTGAAATTTCTCTATATTTTAAAAAAATTCCCTATTTTTTTATCAGCTGTCCCCTATCATCCCCTAAAGAATGACCCAAAAGTACCCCCGTACCGAAAACTCATCTCACCGTATCGGGTACTCCCCGTCCCCGAAACCCCGTGGAGCACAACATTTTTCATCTCTTCATGTTTTCTTGATCTTTTGATGAATTCTCAATTCTGGGAGCTAGACTGACCCGATTGACTGACCGTCAGATTTGCTGAATAGCTTGATGAATTCTAAGGAGGGTCTTCTAGAGATGATCTCTTTTGAAAACTGAATCTAGGGGGTCAAAATCTTGGGTGCCCCTGGCTACTTGGGGCGACCAACTCCTTTAGAGTTAGTTTATTTTCTGTGATTCTCACCTTGCTTTTGACTTTTGATATTTTTCGTGGTTTTACCCCTCCGATCAGTTGGTGATATCTGATGCTTGTCAACTCCGATGGACCTATTGATAGTTGCGTTGGAAAGCCTGATCAAGATTGGAGAAGACATGTTAGAGACTGCAACTGCAAATTTGTCCATTTGATGCCCCAAAAGCTTGGGCACCTATCTCAATCTGGGGTGCCCAAGATCTCCATAGTCATTTTTCTTTAGTTTTCAACTTTAAAGCTTGACACCTCATGTCATGCCTCCTGTTCATTCTGAGTTTGCTGGCGGCTGACAAATCCGATGATCATGCCAAGATATTCACTACAAAGCTGGTAGAATTATGAAGAGATTGAGCATATTTGCAAACCCTAACTGTTGGATTTGGGCCTCCAAAACCCTAGGCGCCTATCTCCTTCTGGGGTGCCCATGATGCAATGCTAGAGGAAGAAAATCACAAACTCAATCTCATTTGACAACACTTAAAACATTCCTTGTTAGAACACTCATCACAAGTACAACTTTTCCTTCATAAACCCTTAATTCAAACACTCAATCATGAAATTAGAGTTCCAAACTTCTACAAAATCTTCAGGACACTTTGGTCCACATAAGAATGACTTTTTTAAAACCTCCACAAACACAATCCTCAAATATAGATTCAATTTAACTGATTCAACAACCTTCACAAGAACACTTTCAATACAATGACGACTCAAAAGCATATTAGAGACTTCCAACTAATCTGACTTCAAACATGGCCACAACTGTATTTTTCACCATTTAAGAACATTAAATTAACCAAAAAAAACAACCCTGATGGTCTGCCCTTACATCTCATTACCAATCCTTCATTGACCCCTTGTATTCCTAGTAGCACTTTAACATACTGTCAGAGATATCTTTGATTACAAACCCCATATCAAGACTGTAATTACCTTTTTGGATTCCCCTTAAAGTGTTTTAGAACATATCCAAAAACCATCATATGTTGCTTTGGAAAGTATTGATCAAATCAGGACTATATCGCTGCAAATGAGGCCTAAATAGGTCTTAACACAAATAGGGCTTATTGAAATTACTATCTCCAGACCTGTATTCTCCTAACCACCACTTGTAACATGTCAAATTAGGTCTGTCAAAGCTTAATAAACCATCAAATTTCCATTCCCATAACCATTTTTATAAACCCTAGTTCTTAGGTCTCTTAAACTCCATTTTTTTCCTGTCTGTACACAGTCTGCAGTCATAAAATCTTATCTCCCTACACATTTATCTTAACCATTTGATTTAAATCTTCAGGAATACGAAACTACATGTCAACAAGATACTTTCCACCAATTATTAGCAATTTCCAGCAGTAGGAGTGAGAGAAACACAATTTTTAATCTCACTGATTACCCTAAACAGGGGTTTTGACAGTTTTCTGAAAAATTTCCATATCTTCCTCAAATCAAACCAAATTGCATGAAACAAAAAAGGAATGGAAGGTGATTGGACTAATTTTCACTTACAAACATTCAAACTTGATTTCATGCCCGTACAGGGCCATACAAGGCTTGAAAGCAGAGAATTTCTGTAGATAAATGCATAAAACAGTGTTTTCTATTAATTCAAATTCTTCCATTCAATCACCCACGCCTTCTCAACTGTCTACAAGGCCTTTTAAAGGCATTTACAACACGACTCTTCAATTTCTAACTAATTTCCAACTACCTCTCAACGCCTAAAACCCAAGTGACCTTTCATATTCCTTGTTTATATCTTTTTTGTGCAATTTTACATCTTTTACAATTTTTGCACTTTTTGGACAACTCTTTACATTTGTTGCAAAATAAGACACAATGACCTCCTAGTACATGTGCAAAATGACTTATACAACCCTATACAAGGTTAGGACACCAAATTTTGATCAATCTTCTTAAATTCCTCCATGGAATCATAATTTGGTCAAGATGCTCCTGCATCAGCCCAAAATCCCCAAACTTAGAATATTTTCCGATGATTTCATGATTTGTATTTTGCTTCTTGGTTGAGACCTCTCCGTTTGATCTCGAATTCTGGATGACTGCGCCGATGGACTCATTGTGGAGCTGAGAAGATTCTGAGCAACACTGTCCGAGAGCATCAAACCTTAATTCCATCATCTGACCTCCTGAAAAGCTGGGTGCCTATCTTCTTTTGGGGCACCCATGGCTGGCATACTTAGTTTTTATTTTGCATTTTTCAACTTTCTCCTTCGTTCGTCGTGCTTGCCTTTGCTTCGACTGTTGGGGATTAAAATTTTTCAAGGCATGGGACTCTAGGCGCCTTGACTGAACTTGGGTGCCTGGACTCTTCGGTGTTAGCCAAAATTTTGCATTTTCCAACTTTCATAGCTCTCCTCCATTCTTCGTTCTACGTGCAAGTTCATCATTTCTCATCTTCTGTTCAGTGCTTGAATGTTTGAATCTGACACCTGACAGCTTACTGACCTCCATTGATGGCCTTGGAGCTCCTGAAAAAGCTTCTGAAAAAGCATAATAGAACCACTAGGGCAAAATTGATCTTTTGATGATTCTGACTGCACTAGCCTGATGAGGACATATTTTTGACCAATGAAAATCAGTTTGAACCCTAGAAGCCAAACTTTCTATTTTTAGAAAATTTTGCAAGCATCCGTTTTGAAAGAAAACCTAGAAAAACCCAGAAAATCTTCTATTTTTAGAAAGTTTCTAAAAATAAAAATTTTCCTAAAATTTAGGGCCAAAAAATTGAGATTTGGGTTTTGTAGACTTGGTCACTTTGAGTAGACCTAGATCATCAGATTTTGAAAATTTCAAGTTTTTGACCCTAATGCAAGACATGCAAACCCCAATTTTGACCTTTTTTGACAATTTTGACAAGACTTTTACTCATTTCTGCAAGATGCCTAAGTTTTGCAAATTTTTTAATTTGGGGTACAACATTTGGCTTTGTCTGGGGACCATGTCGGATACTTACGACATAGGAGAACCAAAGAATCTCTGGATTTTTAATCATAGACGAGTGCCTTATCCATTGGGTATCGGAGTTAGCATCATTTCCTAAACCTATTGCAAGACTTTCCCTAAGTCACCTATGACAGGACTTCCTAGAATCGCCTAATAGTTGGACTTCCCTAAAAATCACCTAAAACAAGACGCATAATCACCTATAACACGACAAAACTGTTACAGAAGGGGAAACAAAACATAACGAAAACATCACAAAAACAAAAGAAAATTATTCAATCCCCGCAGGATGTCATTTATGCCTGAAAGGCTTAACTTCTCTTCTCCTGGGTATCACAGGGGACAAATCTTCTGGGATGAAGATTCTCATATCTTCATACGCCCAGGTGAAGGCACCTTGACAAAAGTTAGAATATGGCGCAAAGAAGGAAGCAGGTACCACTGAGTCACCAACTTTGTTGTTGTTCATCTTCGGGATGTCTATGTTGTCAATCTTTGGGATGTCTCTGTTGTCAAACTCTTCAAACTAATCGATTGTGTTCCAAACCCGATTTCTATAATGTTGTAGATGATCCTTTTTGACCTGGAAATATCCTTTGATTGGCTCATCGATCAACTCCACATCCCCTTTAACACATAGGAGTTCAATTCCCATGTCTTCGGCATTTTTTAGGCCTAACAAAAGTGCCTCTTTTTCAGCTTCAATGAATTTCAATTGCAGCAATCCCTTAGGGGAGATGATCATTTTCCCTTCTTCTGAACCTACAGCTGAACAACCCCCATCTAAATGCATTTTCCATAACTTTGTATCCTTTGTCAGTCTCCTTTAGAACAAGCAGTGTTCTGGTCTTCAATTTCTATCTTTGATAGTGTCACATAATTATTGAGACCTGTTCCTTGATATAGAATTTGGGTTGGGGGATTTGGGATTTTCACCACCATGAATTGGGATTTGGGTTTAGGTTCTATCTTGATTCTACCTTCCTCCACAGGAATGGTTGCGGACAATCAATCTAATTGCATTGCACCACCAAGATCTCTGCAAAAGCTCCAGCTCAACAACATCCTGTAGCTGGGTGGAATGCCAGCCACTAGGATGGTCATTTTTATCTTTTTCTCTAGGCAAGCTGCCAACCTTACTTGAGTGTCCTTCAATTGTCCGACCAACGGCACTGACTCAGACTGAAGTGAATAGCACTTGTTCTGAGTTTCTGTGCACGAGAGTCCCAATGCTTTCATCACTTGTAGAGGCATCACGTTGTCTGAGGCTCCTGAATCAATGATACAATTGCTCAATTTAAATCCTCCTATACACAAAGATATATAGAAAGGTTTGGGCTTTTCTTTCATTGGAATAGATGACTCAAGCAATGTAGGCTGAATTGAAGCTTCTTTCTTTACATGTATTTGTCGCGTCCCCTTCCTCGCTGACATCTTCTGAGGGACGTGATTGGCCTATCACACCTAATCTCCTCGTAGGTCGATAGACCTGATAGAGTGTCACTTCTGAAGCTTGGCTCAGCTTCTCACACAAATAAGCTTGATCAGCTTGTCTTCGCTCGCCTCGGATCGAGACGCTTTAGTGCACTACATTTTTAGCGCTCTTATGTGCAAGCAGGGACCACCGCTATTTTTAGCAAGATGGCCGTATGCATCGAATCACTTCTCGTAGTTCACAAGACGACGGATCGCCTACCCGTTAGGAACGGAGGGAAGATATTAATATTTTGATCGTATTGGATTAAATATTAATTAATTAACGCTTATAATATAAAGTTATGATTTTTAATTATAACTTAAGTGATTGCCTTGAGGGGTGCGCCATCATTAAAAGGGGGGCCAGTTTGACATTTGATTTAATTTAAAATATTCAGCTGAGGACTATTGAAATATTAAAATATTAAAACATGAATATTTTAATGAAACCCTATTATGGTGGAAATCGCACTTTTGAGAAAGATAAAGGGTTTTGCATTGGTAATTGTGCATTATGTGATTATTGAGTTTTGAGATTGATCAAATTGATCTGAGCCTGAGACTTTAGGGTTTCGTGTTCGACTTCCTTGGGGAACGAGCCATCTCCAGCGGAAAGCAATTCAGAGAGTGTGCAATATCACTTGATCTATTGCCTACAGAGGTTTTCTTATTCAGAGAAAACTACAGAGCTTCAGAGGATTCACCATCTTCAGTTCTTTTCAGTTATTTTCATCCAGAGATCATCATACAACTTGGCGCACCATATTCTGAGCTTCAGACAGTGATTTTGGAAGGAGCCGTACAACATTTATTACAAATTCTGACAGGCCGTACCTGCTGTCAGGGCCGTACCACTGTCCCTTGGCCGTACTCATCAGAATAAAATAAACGCCTTGATCAGAGGGTTCTAGTCTGCATCAAAGGAGGCGCCTAGATCACTGGGTCATTCTGTGCTTGCCAGACGGAGGGAGAAAGCAAGGAATCTATACAGTCGTACAAATTTGTGCATCATCAGCAAGTAGATTTACCAGGTTCTTTTTACAATAAAAATCATTATTCTATCTTGCATGTTGTCAGATCATTGTTATATGGAGATCATTTGATTAATAAAGGATACGCCTTCATTTCTTATTATATTTCTCAAGCAAATTGAAGACTTAGTAATTTTATTGAATTTATTTCAATTTTCTGTAGAAGCCGTACTGTTCATTAAATGCATTAAAAATCCAAAATTTGCAAAACACAAAACTCAAAACGCCGAAAACTCAAACTCGATTCGTTAGGGGGAAATGTGGGTTTCTACAAAGGGTATCGAGCTTCGGATTCCGCCATCCCAGGGTTTGGCCATAATACATTTGAGGAGGAATTTTGACATACAGTATTATAATAATTTGCATCGCGTCTTGGATTGAAAGGCAACGCTAGCTTTGAGCGCATGTACCGCATATCATGGCCTTCCATTGTACGAGAATGGCTGTGACGTATATACCGACGTAGATCCCACGTAACAACCGGAGATCGATGATGTCGTAGGTCTTACCGCGACCTTAGAGATCTTCGCGCGTAATAAACGCCGATCCGGAAGGATGTATTACAACAAAAAGGTACTGTGTGCACTGCAGAGATTAGGGACTTCGAGGAGACCGTCACCACACCGTGACGATGACAGGAGTGATGCTGGGTCACGGAGAGCACCTAGGACAATGTCACGGACAGCTGATAGGCCTACAAGGCCTACGTTCACGAGACAGGAGCCCGATGAGGCTATGCCAGAGGAGGATCGGGATGATTTGTTTGCTGATAACCTTATGGCAGCAAACGAGGAGTGGGAGTTGATACCTCCTGCAGTTAGAGAACGGATCACTTTTGACCGTTTTATCACACAGAGGCGTGAACACAATAGGGCTCGTCAGGATTGGAGACCCCGACAGCAGAATAATGACCTCAAACATGCAACTAACAGGTTGAATCTGGTGATGTTTGATGGTAGTGGGAAGATGACAGCCCAAGCTTGGATTAGCAAGCTTGATACATTCCTTACCTTGCGTCCGATGGCTGAGAGAGACGCTATCCGTTACGCTACACTGCACCTCGAGGGAGTAGCTTATGACTGGTGGCATCACGGTATGGTGACGCTACATCATGATAGGATCACTTCATATCAGGAGTTCGTAGACAGGTTGGTTGAGAGATTTGATAGGAAGGATCCGGAGACTTACTTCAGAGATTTGGCACAGTTGAGGCAGAGTGGCAATCTCGAGACATACATCAGCGACTTTCAGAGACTATCCGTCATGGTTCCGAGCATATCTGAGAGGCGGTTGGTAGTTCTCTTTATGGAGGGTTTGACAGAACCACTTAAAGGCTGGATAAAAGCCTTTGATCCTCCATCATTACAGGAGGCGATGAGGAAAGCACGTAACATGGAGTTCGCAGCCCCGTCAAGTAAATTTAACTCCAGAGGTTCCTCATCATTTAGAGACAACAAGGGCTTCAATAAAAACAATGATAAATCTGATTATAACAAAAACAAATCAGATTATAAAAATGATTCAAAAGGTAAATCAGCCTTCCCACCTTTGGATCGTGAGGCCCTGAATGACCTTCGCAGGAAAAAGTTATGCTTTTACTGCAAGGGACCGTATGATGCCAATCACGATTGCCCTCTAAGACCTAAGGGCAAGGCGAATCGTGTTATGTGGGCATACTATGAAGACTCAGAATCAGAAAATTCAGAGCAGCCAGAGCATTCAGATGATTCAGAGTCAGAGACTCCAGAGCATAGAGCAGAGGTAGAGCCCGAGCTTCAGATACAGGAGGGTAGATTGTCTAGCATCCAGCAGGAGGGTTCTTTCCGGCTCCGCGGTGTATTAGCAGGTCAGAGGGTCATTACCCTATTGGATACAGGAGCTACACATAATTTTATTGATGCTAGGTTCGTTGAGAAACGAGGGCTTATTACAGAGGAGTTTGAGGGCATCAGAGTCAAAGTGGTAGATGGGTACACTTTGAGATGCGAACGCATGATTAGAGATCTTCCATTACGCTTGAACAACTATGAGTTCAAGGCAGATTATTATGTTGTCAATATGGGAGACATTGATTTAGTATTGGGAATGAAGTGGTTACACTCCTTGGAGGAGGTCACACTTCGTCTCAAGGATATGGAGATACGTTTTGAGGTCGACGGGAAGACTCACATTCTTAAGGCAATACGGGACAGCGACCTTAAAACAATTTCCTTTCGCCGAATGGAGCGGCTCATGCGTCATGACATGGTAGAGTGGGCTGCCGAGTGTCATTTAGCACCTTTACAGGAGGGACAGCAAAAGACAGAGTATCATCCGGACATTCAGAAGATCAGAATCAAGCATGATAAGGTGTTCAGTGATATTCCGCCAGGTAGACCTCCAGATAGAGGGATAGAGCACATTATTGAGCTCGAGGAGGGTGCAAAACCCGTCATGATAACTCCTTACAGGCATCCTAAAAGGTTAAAGGATGAGATCGAGAAAACAATAAAGGAGTTAATTGCTATGGGTCACATTAGGCCAAGCAAATCACCGTTCGCTTCTTCTGTTGTTTTGGTGAAGAAGAAGGATGGAACGTTACGCATGTGTATTGATTACAGGGTCCTGAATAAGAGGACAATCAAAAACAGATACCCGATACCGAGGATAGATGAGTTGAGTGATGAGCTTCATGGGGCATGTTATTTTGCCAAGATTGATTTACTGTCCGGTTATTTCCACGATTAGGAGTCCGTGAGCAGACATAGAGAAGACAGCCTTCGATGTCATTGTGGGCGAATCTCCTTTGAAGTTCAGGTGATGCCATTTGGGCTTCCACTAACTTCAGCCACCTTCAAATTTCACTACTATGAAATCGTGGTATTTCATTCTCTTTGGTCGAGGGAGGTTTTGTGTTGGTCTTCTCTCGATGACATCTTGATCTGGCTACCGACTCTAAGTGAGCACTTGGCTCATTTGGAGACCGTGTTGGAGCATCTTGGAGAGGGAGTCCTTGTACGCCAAGGAATCCAAGTGCTATTTGGGGATGACCGAATTGTTATACCTTGGTCATATTATCAGTGCGGATGGAGTGCGTATGGATCCTGAGAAGATCCGCGCCATTGTTGATTGGCCCACACCGGCGAACCTGACACAGTTGAGAGGGTTTCTCGGTGTGTGTGGATTCTACCGCAGATTCGTGAATGGTTATTCACGACATGCAGCCCCGATGACAGATTTGATGAAGAAGGGGGCGTTTGTTTGGACTTCCGAAGCACAGGAGTGTTTTGAGAAGTTCAAAGAGTTGATGACCACTTGCCCTGTTTTGGCACTACCGGACTTTACGAAGCCGTTTGAGCTTCAGTGTGATGCATCAGGTGAGGGCATTGGTGCGGTGCTTATGCAGGACAAGCACCCGATAGTTTATGAGAGCCGCAAGCTCAGAGGACCCGAGAGGTTGTATAGCATATACGACAAAGAGATGCCTGACATGCGATGCCTTGGCAAATTTATAGGACACACCTTGTTGGCGAAATTTTGCATCAAGACTCCATCATAATTGTCTTTAGATTAATTTTAGGCAGCGAGATCTCAATGACAGACAACAGAAGTGGGTCAGCAAGCTGCAGGCTTATGACTTTGATATTTCATATATCAAAGGGACACAGAACGTAGTGGCAGATGCACTTTCACGGAGATCGTACTTGGGCACTATGGTTCACATTTCAGAGGATTGGAGGCATTTGATAGTGGCAGAGTATGCCAAGGATAGTTGGGCCTCCAGCATTGTTGAGGGATCAGCAGTTGACACCAGGTATACACTTGTGAATGATTTGATCATTTACAAGCACAGGATATTTCTGATTCCCGGTTCAGAGGTGAAGAACATGGTTATGCGAGCCTTTCATGACATCCCCACAGCAGGACATCCCGGCTACTTCAAGACTTACAGGAAGATACGGGAGAGGTTCACATGGAAAGGTCTCAAGAGAGATGTTCTTCAGTATGTGCGTGAGTGCCCTGTTTGTCAGCAGAACAAGCAGGAGAACACTCACCGCAAGTTATAAAGTTTACTACAGCCACTCCGACTCTACGTGAAGTGGGAATGCCTCGCCGATGGATTTTATCACCTGCTTGCCTAAAGCCCAAGGGCTGGATTGTATATAATGCGGGTTGTGGATCGGTTTCACGGCGCATGCCCACTTCTTTCCGGACACCACGACTTCTTACACCGCCTGGCACAGTGGCGTAGGTGTTCCTCTTCGAGATATTCGGGATTACATGGGTTGCCTCGGAGCATCGTGAGTGACAGAGATAGTCGGTTCTTGAGTAACTTCTGGCAGGAGGTCTTCAGGCTTTGCGGGACCGAGCTTACACCGAGCACCAGTTACCATCCACAGACAGATGGGCAGACAGAGATAGTGAATAAGTGGGTGGAGGGATATCTCAGGAACTACATAGTAGGGCAGCAGAAGGCGTGGGTCAAATGGATACACTTGTGTGAGTATTGCTACAACTCGACATTCCATATGACCATACAGATGTCACCCTTCATGGCGTTATACGGGTATGAGGCGCCGAGTTTCCTTGATTTGCTACTGAGCGATAGTAGAGTGCCTAGTGCAGGAGGATGGTTGCAGGAGAGTCAGGACACTATGAGGGCTCTCAAGGAGAATATTGCAAAGGCACAAAATCAGCAGAAGCAGTATGCAGATCAGAAGAGGACGGAGAGGCATTTCGAGGTTGGTGACATGGTTTACCTCATGCCGCAGCCGCCCTAATGTACGTCTTCACTCTTAGGAAGAGGTATCGAGAAGCCTGGCCACGCGATACGGTCCTTCAGATCCCGAGGGAGAGTCGGGCGAGGTGGGCTTACGAAAGCTTGAGCTTCCATCGACAGGCATTAGCCAACGATTTATGTATCACCAAAAAGGCGCTATCATCGCGGTGGCACCGCCCTCGCAGTTTTACCCCTTTAGATGATGAGGGAAAAGTTGATTTTAGTAATTGAGTCCATCCCGAGTACGTGGAGAGACAGCTTAAGGCCGAGGACTATCGCGGAATATCCTCGTGAAATGGAGAGATTTGGCTGTTGAGGACGCGAAGATGGAGAGCTGCAGGAGATTCCTCAAGAAGATCCGACATTGAGATTGCTTGAGGACAAGCAATTTCGTGAGGGGCGGATCGTCATGTCCCTTCCTCGACATCTCTCGCAGGATGATTGGCTCTTATCACACTCCACCCCTCGTGAGGCCGATAGGATCGATAGAGGGTCACTTCGAGTTTGGCTTACCTTCACCGGAGTTTGATCGCTTGTCTTTCGCTCGCCTCGATCGTGAGACTATTTGCAGAATTGCTATTTTTAGCAGTTCCTGGCAGGCAGTGTGGGACCACTGCTATTTTTAGCAGTTTGGCTGTGGCGGCATCAGGAATCACTTTAGAGTTCGTCAGCATCAGACGGATCAGTCATCGGGTTAGAAACGAGGAAGATATTAATATTTGATCGTATTGATTAAATATTAATTAATTAATGTTTATAATATAAAGTTATAATTTTAAATTATAACTTAAGTGATTGCCTTGAAGGGTGCGCCCATCATCAGAAGGGGCCAAAAGTGACTATTAAAATATTATAAAATATTTGACGGAGAACTATGGAGAAATTAAAGAATTAAAAGTCAAATATCATTTAAAACCCTATTATGGTGGAAATTGCACTTTTGTGAAAGATAAAGGGTTTTGCATTGGAATTAGTGCCATTATGTGATTATTGAGTTTTGAGAAACTGATCAAATTGATCTGAGCCTGAGACTTTAGGGTTTCGTATTCGACTTCCTTGGGGAACGAGCCATCTCCAGCGGAAAGCAATTCAGAGAGTGTGCAATATCACTTGATCTATTGCCAACAGAGGTTTTCTTATTCAGAGGAAACTAAAGAGCTTCAGAGATTGTTATTTGTCAGAGATTCTTCAGAGTTTTTCATCCAGACACTATTTGTTCATCAAGGCGCCCATCTCAGAGACATAAACATTGATATTGGGAGAAGTCCGTACAGCATTAAATGCAGATCTGACAGGCCGTACATTTCTGTCAGGGCCGTACCTCTGTCTTTTGGCCGTACTCATTAGCTTAAAAGAAACGCCTTGATCAGAGGGTTCCAGTTTGCATTAAAGGAGGCGCCAATACCACTGGGTCATTCTATGCTTGCCAGACGGAGGGAGAAAGGGAGGAAACTACACAGCCGTACAATTCTGTGCATCTTCAACAAGCTGTATTTACCAGGTTTTTACCAAATATAATCATTATTTCTTCTTGCATGTCAGTTGAACCATATTGTATTGAGCTATCATGAATAGAAGATGAAACGCCTTCAATCTTAGTTGTAATTTCTATGCTCAATAGTCTTCTAGTATTTTTTATTGAATTTATTTCAATTTCCTACAAAAGCCGTACTGTTCATTAAATGCCTCAAAAACCAAAATTTGCAAAAAAATCAGAAAACTTCAAAAACGTCAGAACAAACATAAAATTTCAGTCAGAAGCAGTGTCAGGGGGAAACTAGGGTTTCTACACATTCTTAGCGTAGGTAGATCTCAATGACGCAACTGAAAGCACAGACATCTGATAGGACAGTCAATAGATAATCAGGATCAAACTGGGCAACTTTTCAGATGAAAATAAACTTGCTAAAGGACAAAAGCGCCCTTTCAAAGGAGGGGCGCCCTTGAATAAAGGAACCCTAGAATGAATTCCAAGTTTTCTGAATTCAGTCATCTTCGGCGAAACAGAGCTAGCTACCTGGCGAGATATCAAGTGAAAGCATCTGATTCTCCGATCAACGAGAAATTCAGATCAAAGCACGAGAGGTCATTTCAAAAAGCTGAAGAACGAAGATTGAAAATTCACCAAGGCATAAGCAAAAGCACCCTTTCTTGGAAAAGGCGCCCTTTATTTTGAAGCCCTAAACTCAACTTTTTGCCATCATGTCTCCCAGACACTTCTCTTCAGGATAGATCTAGCTCAGCAGTGACTGTGTCAGCAACATCTCAAGATCAACAGATCAAGCCAGATTCAGGATCAAACTGAGGTCATTCAAGAGAGAAAATAATACAAAACTTGCAAAAATCAGAAGGGACGCCTTGAAGAAGTCAAAGGTCAAGTTGTTGACTAAAGTCAAGATATTTATAGTTAAACTTGGCTAAAAAACTCCATGATCAGTGGAAATCACCTTTTTGAACTTCAGATCAAGCCAAAACCACTTTTGATCATGAGTTAAGTCCCCAAACTTGTGGATCTAAGGCTTGAGTCTATGTAATCAAGGTATAGGCATCCCACTTCATTATTTCATTGCAGGTTGATGATCAAGAACAGCCATAAGCTCTCAAGGATGCCATTGACAGATCTGGACAAGGTTTTCATCCATTCTTCGATATTTCTTGCAGATCTGAAGCAGAAGAAGATTGCTAATTTGAGGATTGAATTCAGAGAGATTTTCTCCGGGAGTCAAAAAAAACTTCCAATCCATCTTCTGTCTACTTCCTCTCTTCTTGTCTTAGGTTTTCTTGCACATTTCAAAAAAGTGATAGGCTACATCAGATCAGATCAACTGGGTAGATCCAACATAATTTTCCAGAGAAACCCATCTTGTCAGTTTTTCTAGAATCAGCAAACTTGTTGCCCCTATTTTTGGGGGTTTTTCCCAAAAAGTTTCAGAATCAAAATTCTGAGGAACTGGGCTTGTTTAGCATTGAAGCACGAACAAAACCCATGTGCCAGACTTTTTCCGAAAAAATACTTCTCGGCACGGCGCTATTTTCAGGGGTTTTTCAGAAGTTGTCTGAACACATCCGTGTTTACAGTCAACAGGCGAGTTCTTCTTCACATAATGACAATTTGGCATCCTTGGGCTCCAATTGAACAGCCAGACCTTGCACCGGCAACTCTCCAACCAGATCTTACACACATTGCTGGAGAGCAAACAGACATCATTAGCAGTCTGCGGATCTTTATCTTTGAAAAGAATACATCTCCCGCTCAATGGAGAGCGGCAACAATTACTCTGGATGAAGAAGAAAGAAAGGCTGATCTTGTGGAAAAAGACCAGTATTACCACCTCCCGCGTGGCAGTAAGCACCTTGGCTTGCCAGCTGCGAAGACGTCATTCCAAGCACGAAGCTGCCAAGTTACCAAGAGCAATAGCTTGCACAAGAAGAGATGTCGTGTCATCCAAGCATTGACTATCCGGAAACGGAAGAAGTCAACACATGGATCAAGAAGCTGTTGACTAGAAATGGTGAAGTGTGAAAAGGCACCAAAAAGGACGTCCTACACCCTCCAAGTGGCATTTATGATTCTTGAAGTTGACTTGATGCCTCATTCCAAGTCAACTCAAGAAGGCATTAAATGTAGTTGGAGTTAACTTGATGTCCCTTTCCAAGTTAACTCCATATCCCTTATATCATGCATTGTCAGATCCCATTGATTAAGGATGTCTAATTGGCTTCCATGATTTGTGGATCCTAGATCTCCACTAAATGTGGATGTCTATTTTGGAGGGATACTTTCATTAAAGTTCACCTTTAGTTCACTTTCAGTCAACTGAAGTAGTTTCCAGTTGACTCTTTGTTTGCTTTCAGTTAACTGAAGTAGTTTTCCAGTTAACTGCTTGTCCCCCCCTTCCCCCTTTTAGGAATAAATCTTGCTAATTGATTGGCAAGATCTCATTGTTAACTCAAGGAGATTTTGGGGTTGCCCACTCCTTTTAGTTCTATAAATAAGAGCCTTGGGCTCATTGTTTGTTTAACTTTTACTTGCTATGCAAAATTGCTGCGCCATTGTTGCCAATAGCTTTGAAAGTGGATATTTGTTCACTCTTGGATGAGAGTTCGTTGGTAGATTGTAATTGTGCATGGTTTCATGCCTTTGCTATCCCAACCTTTGTAATTCATTGATGAAGCTTTGAAGAAGAATATCAGAAGGCGCTTGCATTTTGATCATCCTATTTGAGTTATGTCTATGTCTTGTATCTAATAACTTGTTGTTTCATTTCCCTCCTCGGATAGGGGTTCCTCCTCGGATATTTGTCATTGACAGTTGTCGTTTGTTGTTGTTTAATGTATTGTACTTCAATCTATACTTCAGATAGGGGTTCCTCCTCCTTAGCAAGATTGTTGGCCAAGACATCGTCAATTTGTTGTTTCTTGTAAACCATTTCCTAGCCCATACCTCGGATAGGGGTTCCTCCTCCTTGGCAGGTCTCAGATCTAGTTTACCGTAAAGAGTGTTTGCTTGTACCAACCTTATCCTGGTGTATACCCGAGAGTTCAGAGCCTCGGTCATATTCTCAGGAGACAGCAAATTCAGGTGATCCAACCATCCATTCCCGCTTCTTTATCCTCATGCTCTGTTTACCTTGAAGGTATTGGATAGATTAAAAGCTAGAATAGTCGTAGTTAAGATCTGCCGAAACCAGAGAAAAAGCTTAGCTACGGCGCATTGTGTTTGTGCACCCTTGTGTCCTACCGCTGAAGTACAAAAAGATAGGAACCTTAGTTAACCATTCCCTTACTTATGCATTTCTTTTAGCAGAGAGGGACTTCTCTTTAAATAACGAAGAAGTGTTGCAAAACATTTGAAATAGCTGAACGTTTACAATTAGCACTCCAGAGGTGCTAATTTAAACGCCAACACAATGCAATCACAAGAGAAATCCGGTCAGTGGATGGGAGGTTGATTTGCAGTCTTAAGCCAAAAGACATAGAAAAATGCTTTTCTATTCCTTCATGTTCTAAGAACAAAGTAATATTTGTGAGAGAATGTGAGAGAGCATTTGAGGCTTCGAGGGACAAATGCTAGTCAAGAATGGCAGAGAAATGGTTGAAATAGCAAAAAACCAGCTTGCCCAAGAATCTGGGGTGTGGAGAGTTTCGCGATGAGTACATTGTGATGATCACACTACTTAATCGAATCATTGGTCAAGAGCATGGAAATGAATTGCAGCCATGGATGTATTACATCATGGCTAAGATTGTCAGCAACAGAGAGAAATATGATTGAGCCTCTCTTATTAGTGATTCACTCCAACAAATTATAGGGTTTCTAGAGATCCACAGATTTCACATGTGCTCCTACTTGGTATATCTGATAGCCTTTCAAGGGCAGTTCAGAGCACTAGATACTGAGGGGACTTTGGGCGTTCAAAAGATCCATGAGTATTTCCTAAGTCTTGAGTTTACTCTCGTAGAAAAGTACTTCAATAAGGTTAATGACCTCTTCACCATGCACGTTGTTCAAGATCTTGACCACGAGATGCATGTGCGCATTTCAACTACAGCCAAAGAGGCAATGGCGGAGTGGGCTGATTGGTTTATCCAATTTCCCACATTCACCTACATTTGCGTATATGGATACATTGGTCACCCTACAATGCTGCCCCGCTACCCTTCAGACAAGGTAGTATTCATGGAATTCTTGAGGCAATTGGTTGAGGTTCATTCATACCTGCACCTGAAGAAGAAGCAATCTACTAACTTTCCTTTTGAGATGGGTCTTTATACATGCAAGACAGTAGCAGTAGCCAAACTCATGTGTCAAGAGATGCTGAGGCTGAATCTCAAATACCTCATTGAGAGGAGGTCTTATGATCCAAGAGGCATGTATGTGCACACCTTGAGGAATGCTCATCACATGAATTTTCTATGGATGATTATTGGGTTAATTGTAAAGATGAGTTCGAGGTACGAAGAAGGAACTACAGTCACTTCAGACTTCATCAGATTACTAATTTCATGTTAGCTGATATAGAAGGACTGTCAAATGATTACGGGGAAGTCAGTCTCCCCTCATTCTTCGTCAACCAAGTGGATTCACAGCCGCTTGGCAAGGTGGATTGGTACACAAAAGAAAACCCATCTATTGAGGAAAGAGCTAGTAAAGTTGTGAGGAATAGCCAACTCTATCTAGACAGCAAGAGGACAAGGAGGGTGATAATTCCCAAAGAAGAGCCGCCACAAGTTGGTCCATCACAACCCTCCTCATCTAGAAAGAAGCCTAGATAGAAGTAGTGGTGTCACCCTCCCAAAGGCATGAGAATGTCGGGTCACACTAGAGGAAGAAGAAATCAAAGTGCTGAGGTTAGTCAGCATGAAGAACAAGTGGAGACAACCACTATATGCTCACAACAATCATGGAGACAGTTGCAACAAAGCCTGTGATTGAGGCAGTCCCAGTTGAAGTAGAGAAAATGAGGACAGCGGTTGCAACTAATGGAGTACCAGTAGTAGAGACTGAGCCTCCTGATTCACTAGAGCCTCCCATTTCACCGCAGCCATAGCCTTCACCACAGCCGCAGCCTTTGCCGGTCTATGTTGATCTAGACTCGCCACTGAGAGAAACCATTGCAGAACCCTCTCGTTCTTCAAGTTTTCACAAGCCCGATGTCCCTACTTCTAGTGAGATTTTCCATAACCCTTGGCTTGAATGTCTCCTTGGAAGGAAGAGAGGCATGCCTTCTTATGAGATGGACTTTACAAAATTTGACCATGTCCCTCAAGACATGCCTGTCAAGAAAATGAAAAGACAAGTCCACGTTGAAAGGAACACTGAGAACGAATTGGTTATAGAAACAGCTACACCACCAGTGGATAGGAACATACACGAGGTTGAAGTTCATGACTTCACCTTGTCACAGGTGAATCTTGGAAAAACCACTCACCAAGTGGATGTAGACCTTCTCAGGATTGCATCAGTCAGTGCACAGGAAAGATGTAAGGAAAGCTAAGGTGCGGAAGCAACTATCCTAACGTCAAAACCTCAGGGAAGAATGCAGAGGTGCTTTTAATTTTTTCAATTACAGTTCAATTAAGATACACTTGAAAGCAATAACAGAAACAAAGAAATTAACATAAACAGATGAACACCAGATTTACGTGGGAAAACCCTTATGGGAGAAAAACCCACCACACCAAGAAAAACCCCTTTGTATTACAGTAAACAAATTACATATAGAGTATGAGCTTCACTCTTTGATGTCAATTTACAACAGCATAATTTGTTGATCAACCTTATACAGAACATTCACGTTACAATGCTCTTAGAATTGAATTCATACACACTGATCATACATTGAACTATTTATCCAACTGTTCATTACACTTATTGTCCAACTGTTGATCGAACCGAACATCATCTGCAATTCCAGAGTATATCCATGTCATCCATGTCTGTTGAACTCCTGCACAAGAATGGCCACAATAGACTAACTTCCAATGGTTCCCATTTGGCTTCTCTGATTGGTCAAAGACACACCATGTAGGATGGTCTTCCAATCGGTCAACAATGTTCAACCTGTGTCGCATGTTGGTGAGACACTAGCCGTGTCTCCCTGATGCCACAAAATCCAACAGTCGATATCGGCTAGACTCAGCACCTTCGGCAAGAGGTTACATCGAGTTTAACAGCTGTCGCTTAGACTTCCCCTTGTCGCCAAGACATCATACCGATATCCATCACATGTAGCCCTATCGCCAAGATAGTCGCTAGTTAGTGAGAGGTCATACCGAAGTTCCAAAGTCACATAGACATTAGCATTCCCATCGGCGAGACTATCACTTTTTGGTGAGAGATCATACCGAGCCCTTCAAGTCATACCGAAAAGAATACTCGTTGGAAAGACTTAGGCTATCGCTGAGAGGTAATACCAAGCCCTCAAGTCATATAAAGCACCAAATAGTCGGAGAGACTATCGCTATCGCTGAGAGTCACTCCGAAGGTTCCAACTCACCCTGAAACCACCCTTCGCCAGGAGTCATACCGACAACAGCCAAAGCATCGGTGAGAAAAACACCCATCACCAAGAGCTCTTATCGAGTGTTCAAGTCTCTCCCTGACGACTCTGAGTGTAACACTGTCGGTGAGACTTCTCTTGTTGGTATGAGTCATACTGAGCGTTCAAATCTCTCCCCGAAGACTTTTGTCACCACAAGTCTCACCGATAACCTTTAGACACCAACCATCGGTAAGAGATTTGCTCGAGCGGGAAGAGTTTGAAAACTCATAGCGATAGAAATGTCACAGCAATAGCTTCAGTCGGCATGACAGTAACAAGGTCTTGGCGACTTGAACATTTCACAAGGTTTCACAATTGCTAGTCAGCCAGATAGTAGGAATGTCACACTGACTTTGCTCTTTTAGAGGTTTTAGCCTGTGAGATTGAGGCACACAATTCCAACAAAAGAATGGTAAAGGACAGAAGAGATAAAACAGCCTTGAAGGCTGAAAACCAGCAACTAGGGTTGTATATTTCCAGCTTGATGCATGGCACCAAGAACATCTCAGCATTACCACAAGAGATGTTGGATCTCCCCGTGGAGCACAACCATAATCTATTGATGACATATGGAAGACACTTGAGAGATTAAGTGGAGGAGTTCGTTGTCAGAGGAAGGAGTATACTGGTAGAACTTTACCAGTTGAGAGATAGCTCACAGGCTTCGCACGAGTATTCAACAATTAGAGCTGAAGATTGCAAAGAAGAGGCAAGTAGATGAAATCACAGTTGCTGATTTGCAAACGGCATACCAATCAATAACCACTATAGAAAACAAGCAACACCTTTTTGCTTGGAAGGAACAAATGGCATATAAGGTGAAAGCCTACGATGCTAATTCAGTAGAGCTGATTGAGTATTGCTGAATAGTTATAGATATTATTACCTTAATGAGAATGTTGGTAGTATCTCTCTCGTGCCTCTACTAGTATCACAGTGGAGCTTATATTGAGTTAGAAACTATGCAGAAGGAGTTCCAGGACTTCATCCTTTGCACATTCTTTAATGACCCTACTGGTTGTCAGCTAAAAAGATTGTTGACATGGCCACCAAGTTAGATGAAGCAGCTGCAAAGTGCATTGAGTTTCAGCAGCAGCTCGCTCATGGAGAGGAAATGGTACAGCGCCACGTAGTCATCCTTCAAAGCATTGACTGTCCATCGGCGGAAGAAGTCAACACTTGGATTGAGGAGCTGTTGACTCAAGGTGGTGAAATGTTAAAGGACACTTAGGTAGGGTCGTCCTAGTCTCTAGGAAAGCATTCATGATTGGTTGTTAGTTGACTTGATGACTCATTCGAAGTTAACTAATTCCCCCCTTTATTCATGCATGTATATCTCTATTTATGGGGAATGTTTGTTGTTGACTTCCATTGATTGTGGATGTTTGTTTTGACTCCACTAATCTTGGATGACTTATCCCATAAATCGTGGATGCTTATCCTAGTGACACTTGATGTATAATAAAGTTCTCTTGTAGTTTAGTGCCAGTTAACTGAAGTAAACTTCTAGTTAACTGATAGATTTCCTACTTTTTAGGAATAAATCTTGCCAATTAGTTAGCAATTGATCTTGTTGACTGAAGGAGATTTTGGGGTTGCCCACTCCTTTGAGCTCTATAAATAAGAGCCTTGGGCTCATTGTTTAGTTAACTTTTACTTATTGTGCAAAATTGTTGCGCCATTGTTGCCTCAAATTTGCATATGTTTATTGGTTCACTCTTGGATGAGAGTTGATTAGTTGATGAGCAATTGTGAATGATTTTGTGCCTTTGCATGTCCTAATCCTTTGTAATTTGTTGAAGGAGTTTGAATAAGTAAATCAGCAGGCGCATGCCTTTGATCCAATTGTTTGAGTACTTTCAGCATTTTGTTTTAATAATTTGTTGTCTCAATTTCCTCGTTGGATAGGGGTTCCTCCTCCTTAGCAAGTCTGCCAGTTGAGTCATCGTATTGTGTTGTTTCTAGTAAGCTATTTCCCGGTCTATACCTCTGATAGGGGTTCCTCCTCCTTGGCGAGTCTGAGTTTTATCTTATTGTGAGAGTGGTTGTTTGTATAAAACCTTATTCTAGTATAAGTCTGACAGTTTAGAGCCTCAGTCATATCCTGGCAAGACGGTCGGAACAAATAATCCAACCCCATCATTCCGCTCCTATTCCCTCATGCTCTGTTTTTCTTGGGGAAATAGGATAGTTTAGAAGCGTAAGTTAGTTGTAGTTAGAGATTTGCAAAACCAGAGAAAATCCTTAGCTATGGCCCATTGTGTTTATCCACCCTTGTGTCCTACAGCTGAGTAAAAAGATAGAGTAGTTCACTTTTTACATTTGAAATCAGGAGAGGGACTTATCCTCTTTAAATAATGAAGAAGTGTTGCAAAACATTTGAAATAGCTGACCGTTTACAATCAGCACTCCAGAGGTGCTAATTTAAATGCCAACAATTATTTATTGATTTCCGCATTTCGAGTTTGGTATTTGCATACAACGTTGTAGTTACTGTCCATACCCCCTGCGCCAAGGATTATTCTTTTGCTGAGATTGACGTTGCTGCATTTTATGAGGTTGTGTGTCTGATATAAGGGGCGTGACTGTTTTAGGAGGGTGTAGGCATGTTGAAGACTCCAGCACTAATGATATAAAGGAGTGTTGTGGTTATTTGGGCATTATTGGAGCTGCTAAGTGTGTGTATCAACAAGGGTGATTGCATAATCTTGAAACCAATCTTTGCCATTCATCTATTCATCAATTGCAAGCCATGGTGCCTCTGCTAAAACCACCATCACCTTGGAGTCTTGCCAAAACAGGTATTTTAATGTTATGAATAAGTCTGCATTTCTGTGTATGTGTATTGCTACAACTTCATTATTTAGAAATATTAATGTTGAGGGCTTTATGCCTCATTCTGTTGTAATAGATAAACTCATGAATTGAAATAATGCCATGAATAGAGTTATCTACTTGTTAATGTTATTATATGTGATTTGCAAATCTCAAACCCATTAACAATACTCAGTCCAGTTAGTAAGCTATTTGTTTAACAAAATGTTTACAGATGTCAAATTGTAAAAATCATTTAAAAATATCGTGCAAAACCAAGAGGGAATTTTACAAAGAAATGTCAAAATACCTAATGTTTGTTCAGACAAATGAACAACAGGATGGATCTCTATTTAAATTTTTGTCTAGCATTTGGCTTGATATCAACAATGCATGTGATGATATGTGAGTCTCTCCCTAGTTGTGAATAGGAGAGTATGCACCATACTGTAAGATTTTTGAATTCCTTAACAAGCTCAATAGTATAGGAAGTAATTTTAGCTATTATGTTTATTGGCCAGCTCCCCTGTTCCCAGCTTTTAATTCTTACAAGACTGAGGTTAAAAGAGGATGAAACATAGATAGAATTCACTTAATCCATCCCAATCAATAAAATGTGGGCTATGCTTGGATTAATGGTTTGGATGTTGAACTTGAGAAGAAATAATACATCATGAAGAGTTTATCATCTTTCAAACATTTCCTTAAAACAAGACTCCATTGTAACTCCAACCACAATTTGGATTTAATATGAGAGGAATTCTTGTATTGTAATTGTAGGATTTGCAATTAGTTATTGTACAATATACCTGCTGCTGTTTTAAGTTACAAGCAACTATTTGTCAAATTGAATTGCTCATGGTTGTCCTACTTCCTAGAATATTAGGGCACCAAACTCTAGAGGATATTCATACAGAAATTTCTATATCCTTACACCAACTAACCCACCTAAAAATGTTTCTATTCAAATAATTCTGCATAAAAAATAAATTATAAGACGTAAAAACTTCCTCATCCATTTATATCTCTAACTTTTCCAATTTGAGTCAATTCAGTGATAGTCAAATTACTAAGGGGAGGGAATATTTTCAAAAATATTGACTTTTGGCTATTTGGTCAAGGAATGTCTCTCTTTTATGGCTTCCCACCATGCATGGTGATGTATATTGGGTTTATAATTTCACATACAGTTTCCTTCACTAAGTTTGCATAGTGTATTAAATATAGTTACAAGACTTGGACTTGACAAGCTGGTTTTTGACTTGGACTTAGACTTGGCAAAGATTTGGCGAATGGAAAAACCATGAAATATAGAGAATTTTAAAGATTTGAATCTTTTATTGTGCACCCTTCAATAAATCAACTTTAAAGATGTAATACACTTATCAATTAAATGCTACTTTGATCACATACAAAAGTATATATTGATAAAATTAGTACAAAAGTGGATTTGAGTTGGAGGAAACAACATTTTCAAATAAATAAATATTCTCAAGTGTTTTTGGTGCACAAAACTCATGGATTATGATATCCATGGCATTAAAAAAAAGACGTCATAGAGTCATGAACTATGGTAGAGAAGAGCTTTTATCACTTGGCACAACATCACTAGCTCTATGTGGGGTACTGTGTTTGTATCTCAAACAATACTACAAATATTGCTACAGCCATAAGAGCACTATTTAGGATAGGGATTGACATAGCAAAACCAAAAAAGTAAAGGTGTAATTCAATTACTTGAGATTTAATTGGAAAAATGTTAAAAGAATGAAAAAAGGTTGCTTTTCCATGCCTTCTAGGGGTAAGGTCCCCAATGGGGTCAAATGGTAGCACCCCTCATGGTCTAGGGATAGTGCCATGGTGCATGCCATTTTTCATAATTTTATCACTTTTGACCATGCTTCAAGAATCCTCCAAATCCTTTAAAAAATGTGAGTGCCAAAGCCATAAAGCACATGTTCTTTTTCCTTTCTAAATTTCCACTTGACTGTCATGGTTTAGTTTTATATACAAGACTTGTCAAGTCTGGTGAGTTTGACTAGACTCGTCAGGTGCCTGATTCTTGAGTCTTTGGGCCTTGGTTTGACTAGCTTGTCTTGGGATTTGCTGAATCTGGGAAAGTCTTGTAACTATGGTATTAATCTTATGTTAGAGGCTGCAACTTTAACTCATTTACTAATGAAGTAAACTATTTCTATTGGTATCATGGCCAATAATAGATCCTTTGCCTCTTTATCTTAGTAGGAATGGAAATAATACTTTAAGATATTTGCTTCCTTGTATTATTATTTTATTCTGTGCAAAATAATACTCATTTACATAAATACTAAATCCTAGTTTATTTTCTTTCATTTCTGGTAAAGTAGAACTATATTGAGTAGAGATGTTTACCTATAACATCATGCCATAAAACAGCCTTCCAGCAATGGTATAATACAGAAAATGCATCTTCATCAACCAACCATTATGACTTTGGATTCTGAACAAAAACATTCATTATGGGAATCATTAGTGTTGGAAGCCATACCTGCTATAATGGGTAATGATTGATTATGTAAAGGATTTTAAGGGAGGTCAATCATTCAGCCAAGGAAGGTTATAACCAATGCATCATGATCAATCCCTGATTTGGAAAGAATTTATGATTTTCTTGTGTTTGAGTCTTTGAGATATAGCTATTTTTCCAAAAGTTTCCATATTCTTACGGTTAGTGGGGTGAAAAATTATATTGATTGCAGATAATTATAGAGAGTGTATATTGTTCTTTTGCAATGTATTGTGTGCAAAGAAGAAGAATTAGTCATGCATCTGTTCTATAGTTGTATAGTGGCTACACAAGCTAGGAAAAAACTATTTAGAATGATGTAATTGTTGTGACCTTTTTCACACATCGCCCCATTCCAAATGGGGACCCCCTAATTTTTGCTTCGTCTTGGTCTTTTGGCTTTGCTTTTGGGTCCTTTTGTCCTTGTCTCTCTCTTCTGTTCTGTCTATCTTTCCGGGGATGTGCCTGTTTGTGAGCTTAAACGTGAAATTTTGGCCAAGTCTATGAAATTAGGGTTTGTATTTCTTTGGTCAACCTGAGGTCAAACAAAGTGAATAAATTGAAAGCAGAGATTAACATTGCTGTCAGTATGCTTCCAATAAGCTTCCTACAAAATTTCATCAAATTCCGGCAACTTACTATTTTTAGTAAGTGTGCAATTCAGGGCGTTCCGTCAACATTTTTGAAGTTTCGACAGTCACACTGCATCCAGAACAGGTCAAGCTACCCGCCTGCAAATTTTGAGCTAAAATGGATGACTATCTATTTTTAGCAGTTCAACTTCCAGAGCAGATTTCAAGGTTTATATGCAGAGTTTTTCAGCACATGTCGGGTGATTCTTTCTGGGTTTTCGGAGACCTACGCGACGATATAACATGCAAAGCGAGATAATGACTTTCAGAGTCCAACCTTCGGAGGCTATTTTTAGGGTTTGCATGTTGAGATTTTATTTGCATGTCTGCACATTCCTTGTGGGCTTTTCGAGACCTTCGCAACGGTGTAACATGCAAACCAGGATCAAGACTTTTTCAGAAGTCGTCTTCCAAAGCTATTTTTAGGGTTTGCATGTCAGGGTTTTTTGTGCATGTCAACATATTCCTTATGGGTTTTTCAAGAGCTACGCAGTGATGTGACATGCAAATGAAAATAATCACTTATTTAGGAACTTACTATTTTTAGCAGATGCATTCTGGCAGCCGCCTCCCAACACTTCAGAATCACAAACTGATCGCAATGCAACAGAAACGAGGACAAATAGAGGCCATTTGATATACATGCAAGACCAATTAGGGTTTCCAGCTTCGGGAGCCAAAAAGAGGGGTAAAATGCAAGAATTTCCAAAAACCGGTGTATCCCACCACGATCAGCATCTTTCGAGCTATCCACTGGTAAAATTTGAAGGAAAATGGAGCACTTACTATTTATAGTAAGTTATTTTAGAAACTGGCTAAAAATAGTAAATCAGCATCGGGCGCCAATGTCAATAGGTAGGTCACCTGGTGAGGAGCACGTCATTCGAATTTCAATTCAAACGGAGTTGTGGAGGTCTCAAAAACAAGTAGTTACTATAAATAGCAAACCACCTTCAGAAATGGGCTATTTTTAGCAGGCCAGCTCAGGACAACAGTATGAACAGGTTAACAAGGTCATGAAGATCCTGTGCTTAAAATTTCAAATCGTTCCGAGCTTCAAAAGTGTGAAAATTGAACGAGTTACTATAAATAGCAGGGCATGGATAAGCAGGCAGAAGCAGGTGTGGAGAAAAATTCTAAGTCTGGAGATAAATCCACCTCCTACCTTTAGATGCGCCCTCGTTCTCAACTGGCAGGCAAATGGAAAAAGATTCTAAGTGTTATATCCTCCTCAGCATACAAAATGCGCCCACCTCAACTGGAAAGCAAGAAAATTTTCTAAGGCATGAAAATATCCTCTTGCCTATCTAAAATGCGCCCTCAAGCTTGAAAGGTTGATAAAAATTTGTAAGTCTGAAAGATTCATTCTCCTCCCACCTCCAAATGTGCCCTCACAAGCAAGATGATTACAAAATTTTCTAAGTGTTGGAGATATCTCATCCTGTTCATGCCTCCAAATGCGCCCTCACAAGCAAGATGATTACAAAATTTTCTAAGTGTTGGAGATGTCTCATCCTGCTCATGCCTCCAAATGCGCCCTCAAGAAGAATGAAGATGTTTAAAAAAAATTCTAAGTATGAGTTTTATCCTGCTCATGCCTCCATATGCGCCCTCAAGGTGATGGCATGCAAAAAATTTCTCAGTATCAAGTTCATCCACCTCCACCTGCCAAATATGCCCATGTCAGGAGGAGAAAGTAAAAAAAAAAAAAGTTTCTAAGGCATGAAATTGTCCTCCTTGACCCCTTGGATGCGCCATGCAAGATGAGGACAAATAGAAGATTCCAAGGTGTTGAAGTTAAGTCTTCCTCACATGCAAAATGCGCCTAAGATGAAGATGCCATGGAGAAAATATTATAAGTAGTTGAAATTTGAAGCTCCCTACTCCATATGCGCCTAGCTAGATGAGAGGCTTGAAAAATATTCTAAGTTATAAAAATTGGAAGCTTCAAGGTCAAAATGCGCCCATGCTACAAGGAGATCAAAGGGTCAACATGTTCATCCTCCTCAAGGTGCAAAATGCGCTCAAGCTAAAAGGAAGTCAATGGTCAAAGGCAAAGGCATTGAGTGTTTATCCTCCTTCATACATGATATGCGCCCATCCTTCATGACATAGGAAATGCGCCCAAGTTCACAAGTTATCCAAGGTGGTCAAAGGCGTTGAAGACTTTCATCCTCTTGGACACGCAAAATGCGCCCAAATGAAGGCATGTGAGGAAAAAGCAAGTCAAAAGGGTCAAAGCGTTGAAATGAGAATATCCCCCTTCAAGGGTGAAATGCGCCTGTGAGGTGATGTGAAGAATAAAGATGTTGGGCATTGAAATCAAACATATCCTTCATGACATATAATATGCGCCCAAGAAGTATGTAAGGTGGTGGCTTTCTAAAAGTAAGTTGTGCTAAGATCTCTTCACAGGAAAAATAAGTGATTGGAGATAGATGAATTAAGATTTTCTAAGGCAAAATTCAAAATATGCTAAGTGATTTAAAAATATTTCTAAGGCACAAAATTTTTCTTCCTTAGGAAAAACGCCTAAGTCTGGTGAAGTGATGAAATTTCCTAAGACATGAACAAAATTGTCGGAGATGAAGTCAAATGATGCTAGCTGCACAGGGTCAACGAGAAATTTCAAGTCAGAGCAAAGAAATACTCACAAGGATGAAGAACTGGAATAAATTTGTTGAAAATATTTTTCTAAGGTTGAAAATCAAAAAATTAAATGAACCTGTTCATTGTATACCCATGAATTCGACATGTTCTGAAGAAAATTTTCTTTTGGGTATTGAAGATTGTCAATGAGGAATGGATTTTAGTGTCTTTTGCACTTTGCCAAGGCTTTCAAGATGGAGATTTTGATCGGCACTTGAAATAATGATTTTTCTTAAGGAAAATTTAAAAAAATTTCTAAGGCAAGGAATAGAATGTGTTGTTGACATAAAATGCCTGGGCGGATGAATTTGAAGTTGGGTGCCTAGATAACTTTTGATCAAATTCCTAATGAAAACATTTTGCTCGAGCCAAAGTTGGATGAAATGTCAGAGTGAACGCCTCAGCTGGAAAAGTGAAGAGGATACAGTTGAAGCTAAGATGATTTTAAAAGTGCATCTCTTAAATACGCCCTTGAGGAAGTTGAAAATTTGTCTAAGGCATTGGCATTTGATGCACAGGTGTTATATGCCCCAGCCTATAGATCATGGAGAAAGAAAAGTTGGCTAGAGAAAAATAATGAACCGTGTCAGATAAGGAGACCACTTGAAAATTAGGTAAGTAAGGTGAGTTTATATGATGAAATGTCTTGATGCTTTTCTCCTTGCTTTTTTTGCAGGAGGAACGTCGAGACTAAACGGTGGTGACTTGGGGAGATGAAGTGAATGCTTGGAGAAAATGGCTAAGTGTTGAGACTTAGTATGTGCCCAGCTCAAGTGACAAAGAAGAAATGTTTTCAAAGCTTAGGATGGAGAGAAGAAGGTCGTCCTCAAGTACTTCTAAGTTGAAGAACAACATAAAGAAGAAAATCATTGTCGAGCAGAAGAATGAGGTTGTAGTCTTGGAATTTCAAAATGAGAACGTGCAGGCCATGCTAGAAGTTGAAGCTGTTTGATCAAGTCTGCAGTCCAAGAAGTTGAAACGATGTGAACACATTTCAAAACAGGAATCTTCTAGAAGAATGGTGGCCATTAATTGCTCATTTATTGCCCCTCTCCTCTTTGTGGCGGCTTTTAGGGTGAATCTTGTTTAGGGCTGAGGTGGCACGATCTGGGCCATTCAGTCGATTGTAATCTGAGTTGTCCGTTGGACTTGGCCATCTATAAAAGGGGGAGTCCCCCTCATTTGTAATTCATTAGATTAGACAACAGACATAGAGTAGAGAGACTGATAGGATAGATTAGTTTGAAGAAGAAGGAAAGTTTTCCTTCAAAAAATTTGTAAGAAATTGTTGCGAACACTCTCTCAATAAAATGAGTTTTCATTGATGATGAGTTTCGTCTTTTTTTGTGAGTAGCTAGCAAGGTTTCTTCGTCCTTTTAATTCGAATAGTAATTTAGAGTAGAGTGAATTTCATTTCATGTACGTAGGTGATAGTTGTGGAATGTGGACTTCAATTTGAGCAAACTTCGTCTATCCATACCACTAGTGCGTTCGCTGATGGTGAATGTGCCTTGTGTGGTCAACTGGAATATCGTGTACTTAACTTCAATCATGATTTGTATGTTTATATGTGTCGTTGTGATGGTATTTCATGCTAAATTGTGATCTGAACACCTTGAGCTACTCCTCTGAAGATTGCACCAGTTTTGGGGAAGCTGTCTGAAGTGAGGCAAAGCGAAGCCTGGTTGAAGTCTGCAAGAATTTATCGCCATGTCCCACGCCTTAGAGTAGATTAGAGCCTTCTTATCCCTGCAACCTTTTACATTTAGTATCTTCTGGTTAGTTTAGAAAACAAGAGCTTTATAGACAAACCTTTTGAGTATTTGGATTCCTTTCTCTACTGTTGAACAATTCCGTAAGTCCCCTTGAGATACCAGCAAATCACATTGAGCCAACTGAGACTATTCGCATTGAAGGAACCTTGGAGTTGAACGCACGAACTCTCTCGCAATCTTAGCGTGCTAGATACTTTAATCAAGAGAGAATAGGGTAGCCGTTGGCAACTTTATTCTGCATTGGTGCGGTCACGAAAATCACATCAACAGTAATATCATGGTTGATGTGACAAGATTATTATCACTGGCCATGGAAATTTTACGAATCCCCAATGTTGAACTTTATATGGTCAATTGATTCTAATTTATCCAATGACACATGGCTAGAAAGAAATGGAAGGTAATTCATTGTCCTTATAATCACAATTTTAAGAAATAATGAAGAAACATCGTGTGGAAGATATCTGGCCAAAAAGACAGGATTGTGGTTTTGACTAAACAATAACAAATGCATTTGACATTCCCTGATATTCTGTATGTTATTGCAGATAATTTTCAAAGTAGAGGGAGAAGGCTTTTGGATTTAAACATTAGGATGCAGAAAAGACCTAGGTATGCATACTTTAAATTAAACATTGATGGGGCATTAAAGGTAATAAATTTCAAGCAGGCTATAGTGGTGTCATTCCAAATTTAAACATGTCAGGTTCAAGTGATTCACTTATAGGCAACTGGTATCACAACTAAGAACACCGTCAAAGCTTTATCAATTAAAACAATGATTGCTAATAGTAAAAGATGGTTATTTATGAGGTGGGGTTCCTAGCTCGATTGGCTAAAGCATCTTGTTGCAGGAAAGAGGTCGCGAGGTCTAGTCTCCCTCCAAACCCGTGGTACTGGAGGGCATGTCATGCCAGCGCCACTGGTCACATGAAAAAAGTTTACCAGGTGCACTGCAGTTTATAGGGGGACAAATACCCAACCGATTCTTGTAGTCTAAAAAAAAAAACAAGATAGTTATTTACATCTAATAATAGAAGAAGATTCTAAATTGTAATTGATAACACTAATTAGCAGGCTTCCTCTTTCAGAAAATAAAGTGTTATGGATTGGAAGTACATTGCTTGATCCTTTGACCAAATCACTTTCCATTCCCATAATAATAATATATAAACTTCATATATGACAAATAATATATATATATTGTTTGTCATATAGTAAATATTAATAATATATACAGTTATACTATTTATTGTTTATATTAATGTACTTTGCGAGTTCAATTTTGTCAGGCAACTATGAGCATATTTAAATAGCTAGTTTCGCTAGCTGTTAGTATTTCGTTGTAGCTGGGTCATCAATTGTTTGTTGTGGGCTGCCCTATCAACACATGAAAACCTCCTCTCCTTTGCATAATGCTGTTGATGTTTGTTGCAAGACTTCACATATAGATGCTTAATAATGTTGGTCATTTAGTTTTTTACAATGGGCGTTTAGGGTTTTATAGGCTAAAAAGTAAAACAAAATTCCTTGAAATTTTTTCTTGACATTGGATTTAGTCTGAAATCAAGTTGGAATGCCATGTCCAACCTGAATTGCCCATGTATGCATCATGCCATTTCCAGATGATTTTGACCAATTAAACCCAAACTTTTCCCATTTTCACATGTGATTTAGATCCATACCCAATTCCAATACACTCTTGCCTAGAAATGCTACTATTTCCAGCCAATTCAATAACTTAGCTATTTTCAAATGATTTTCTAGAAGATTTATTCTTAGTTGGTAGCTACCCTTATCAAAAATATTTTTGAAGGTTTCATGATTTAGGGTTTAGAATTTGTAGACATGATTGTATAATATGGTTGCCTTGTGTGCAAGCAAATTATTATTAGCTTAGGAGTTCTAGTTAACTTTTTATTATTTTTCATGCAAAGTCTTGTAAGTCCTTATAAATAAGTGTCATTTGCACTTAGATTTTCAATAGGAATTTTATGCCTACTTGATCCTAAAATAGTTGTTCAAAAGTCTTATAGAGAGATAATGAATGGAATTTGGTATGCCAATCTTGCTGCTAAAATTACCGTTCAATCTTATTATGCTTTTGTATGTTTTGTTTAGGTAATTGCTAATTTAAATGAAGTATGATTGTTATAGCTTTGTATGCAATTTCCTATAATTGGTGTGCTTAATCTTATAGGCATCCTTTATTAAACCAATTCAATCCTTGTGTTTTACTCGTACTTTTTGGATCTCTGTGTTTAGTCCCAAAGAGCAAGCATGTATTAGCTTCTACAGGTTGTTTGTTTTAAGTAAAAACACAGATTTCTTGTTTCGAGTGGATGTGCTGAATTGCCTTGTGCCTGTACCCAAGAACAAAAAGATCGTAATTTCTTTAATTTTCTTGCAATGTACATTTCAGAAACTTAAAGAGTTAAATTGTTTATATTTAAAAATCTACAGCTCATGTCTTTAGGTTCTAGGGTTTTTGTTTTATTTTTGTTATAGGAACCTTGCCTTTCTAATTTGAAGAGAGGTTTATCCTTACATGCGTTCTATTTTGTATTGTATTGAAAGGGGCGAATTAAAATGATAACACTTGCTAGTAGCAATATCATATCTGATCATGCGAACTAAGTGGACTAGTAGTAGGTTGACCTCTACCTGAATTTATAATCTTGAGGTAGGCAAGATCAAAATCCATTTATCCATTCTACCCCATATGCAAAGTAGCTTAGCTGTCAGTTCCTTGTTAGTTGAAGCATGAACTATAAAATAAAAATTTAGTTTTTATTTTTAGTCAACGACCAGTGTTACAATTTTGGTTATCATTATACAATGAAATTTGACAATCATAAACCTTTAAAAGAAGAGCGAAACATTCTTAACTTTGTACAACCAAATGTTCAGTAACCAAATTATTTTGGTTATGTTAAAAAAAAAAAGAAGTTATTTGGTTCCATCATAATTTACATTTTGAAGCATGACATACAGTAATTTATTTATTTTGTGGTAGGTAAAAGTCCCGGTTCAACAGTCCTATCTTTGGTATGGTTCTTCTGATGGCGATAATAGTGATTCCCAGGTTTGTTATTATATCATTTTTGTATCCCAGCTTTAAAAAATAAAATTTAAAGCTCATGAATTTTGTTATTTTGTGCATGTATTAGAAATTTTTGTCTATTTCTCTCTGTACAAAAGTTGTGAGAGTATTGAATTTATAATTGTTGGTGAAGGCTTCTGGAGCATATATCTTTCGCCCAAATGGTGCCCCACCAACATCTATTTTAGGATCGGTAATGTCATAGCCTTTTGTTAATGATACTAGAAGAACAATATTGTTCTTCATAAAACTAGCTAGGTCTCTTGCATAGATTGTTAAAGAAATTTTTTTTTGCTGAAGATGATTATGCCACAGGTCCCATTGACTATCATGAGAGGACCTTTGGTTCATGAGGTCCATCAGAAATTCAATTCGTGGATCTATCAGGTTTGCATTCTTTCAAATAAAACTATTTAGTCAAGTTTTATTACATTTACTTCTGTTTGCATCAATCACACATCTTTGCAGCTTGTATATTTTATATCCAAGGAAGTTGAGAATAAATATGACAAGGGTTGAAAATAAGTGGGTTTCAGTCCTCTCATCAGTGGATCTATCTAATATTGACACAGTAAATGTGTACAAGGATGCTATGTAAACTAACTGTTATAGTTTACAACTTTACACTGTGTTTTGTCTTGGGCACTGGTTTTTTAGCAGATATCACCACTTTTGAATGAGTTTCCTGTTTTGTATCCAACGACTTCTTTCTAAAAGTTGAAAACAAAGGCTTTGTTAGCTTGCTGGTATCATAAACAAATTGGTTTTAGTCAGCTCCTTATGACCACAATAGGTGATGATATGTGACCTTCCTATTTTGTTGTTAAATACCCATAAACAAATTGGCATGTGATAAGAAATCATAATTTTGAAGGATAAGATTAGTTTGTTTAAGGTTTAAGTTTTGGCCTGACATAATAGATAGACACAATGTACACCAGAGTTTGAGAGTCGGAAGTAAACGAGGAAAGATTTGATTAATGTTTTTGTTTTAATCAGAAATGTAAGCAATCAAAAAATGCAACACAGTGAGCAATAAGACACAACAAATACCCTGGGAAAACCCTCCTTCTCAAGGGAGAAAAAACCCAGCGAATATATATCACATATATTATAATGAATAAGGCAGAAAATCTGCTTTACAACTTGGCCAATCACAAGGCCGATTGATGCAAAGATGATAGCACCTCTCTAGATGCAAATCTGTAAATGATATTAATTCTCCTTGATTATAATGAATCTGAAGCAAGATGACGATTTGCTGAAGATAATTGTTCTCCTCCTTGAATGGTTAGATCTGCTGCTAAGGTACAAATTTGCTGCTGAAGAATTCAAATTGGATGCCAAATAAAGGAGATTGGCATGAGTATATATACATAACTTGGTGTCTCTTCATGAATAGCCGGCCTCATCAAGGAGACTACTTTACAAAAGGAAATGAGGTGAATTTCCCATGAGTCGGCCTTAATATAAATATAATTATTATTATTTTAAATTAGGCGTCACTCCTCTTGAGTCGGCCTTGATAAATTATTATATGTTTAAATAGCAACTCCTCCTTAAGTCGGCCTTATATCTTTCATTGATATTTATTATTAGTTTCGATTTAAAGGAGAAAGAAATCACCCACAGCTATTACATCAACAATTAACACAAAAGCTTAAATAAACATACTTCCAGATCACACTTGAAGACTCATTGCACTTATAAGATGTAAGTTGAAATAAAGATTATACAAGCAAAACACATAAGACAAGAAACTGAAAGAGATTGAGCAAGTAAAGCAGAGCAAAGAAGGCATAAGTTTTCACTTTTCTCAATTTCTAACAGCAGTTACACTTTTGGGATAGAAGATTGAAGCAAAGATGGGCTTACAATGTGCGATCAAACACCAGATTACACTTGACACAAGTTGAACGGTAACTGAACAACAATTTGTAGCAATACATGCTTACAAATTAGCTCTTACAATAACAGTTAGAAAATAATGGGCAAGGCTGCCCTTATTTATACACAAACAAAGAGCAGGTAACCCTAAAATCTCCTTGCCTTAAGCTGACTAGACTTGCCAACGTGCAAGATTTATTTCTAAAACTAACACAAGACAACTAACTAACCACCTGCTAAAATCAATTAACTGATTTAAAAACAGGGAAAGTTCCAACTATACATTTGATTTTTGTACTTCATAAAGAATAGATAAGCATGAAACAAGAATGGCAAGTTAAACTTGGAAAAGGCATTGAGTTAACTGCTACTTTTAGTCCTATTCTTTGAAATCTTCACTGCCCCAAAAAGGTGACTCACTCATTGATAATTTGGGAAACTATATCTGCTAAAAAGCTGGTAGTTGCCTCATTAGGAGTACTAAAATAGCGGATTCCCCGAAAAAAGCTGAGGTCTGGATTTTGTAGACAATCACATTCTAAAGAGACCCAATTCATCATATTTTGAAAAGCTAAGGGCTTCTTGAAAAAGCGGATTTTTTAAAGTATAAAATTTCCCAATCTTTAAGAGGAGCAAAAAGAAGATGGACCTAGATCGACACAAATTGAAAAAGATGACCACTTGTTTCTATAATGTGATGCCCTAGAAGATTGGACCATGAAAAAGAGTGCCTTTGTGCTTCCCAATCCCAAATCCACGAAGAACATTGAAAAAGCACTTCGTTTGAGCTTCCAAATCTTGATGAGAAGAAAACGATATTTTTCTTCCTCTGGATGCCAACCTGCAAAATATGAAGAATGAATGCCAAAAGCCTTCTCGAATAGAGTTTGAAGACGAAAAAGTGCTTTCTTTGCAAACGCACTAAAATTTTGAAGTCTATCCATGAAGATAGAAACTTTGTATGCAAAAATTTGAGTCCATTTTCATGTGCAACGGTGAATTCCTCCTTTGTAGCTGCAAAAAAACATGTGTGAAGACACATTTTTGGCAAAACCATATGCATTCGATGACATCATCAAACACGTAAAACCTCTCTAGTGTTAACCATTTTCTTCATTTTTCAACTTTTACTTGCTTCTGCTTCCGGTGAGGCCTGCGTCCGAGTTCGACAAGCCAACAATCTATTATTGCCAATTGATAAAAAAATTTTGACCATAATCTCATTTAGGGTTTCTGAAAAAAGTCATAGTTTCAAAATTCAGACAAACTGGTTTTGTTCAGCTTTGAAGCACCTACAATACCTATGTGTCGGATTTTTTGGGGAAAAATAAGTCTCCGCTGCCTCTGAAACCTTTGCCCTAAAGGGCTCCTGCATCTACGAGGAAAAGTAACTTTTTGGAATTTTTGACATTTTGGGTCCATTCAAAAAATTATTTTCAACAAAACCCATGTCTCAGATTTTTTCATAAAAATTACCCCTTGGCAAGGCTATTTTTAGCACTTGCCGAAAAGTTGTCCGAACAATATCGTGTGCCCAGTCAATCTTCAAGGTTTTCAGAATACAGTTCTCCTAGGTCGAATACAAGACCAAAACGGTCTTAGTTCATGACATCCTGAAAACGATAGACACCGATCTACATCAAGCACACCCAGAGGTCGACTTAGAAAAGCTGGAAGGCATAGACCAATGCACATTACAAAACATCGAGCATTCCGGATTGCTTGAAGCAATGTCAATTCCCATCTCAACCCAAAGCGTAGAATTTGTAATAGCTTGTGTAAAGCATTAAAACCCTACCACACAAGAGATTCGATTAGTGGATGGGTGAGTGATATGCAACCTCAAGCCTACGGATATCGAAAGGTGCTTTGCCATTCCACCATGTGCGGAAAACGTGGTCATATCTATGAGAGAGTGGGAAAAGGCATTCGATGCGTCAAAAGACAAGTGTCAAAAGAGGATGGCAGAAAAATGGCTTAAAGCTAAAAGAGCCAACTTGCTGAAGAATGTAGGATGTGGAGAGTTCAGAGATAAATATGCAGTAATGATCACTCTACTCAACCGTATCATTGGTCAAGAAGATGTGAACAAATTCTAGTCATGGATGTACTATGTCATCACCAAAATTGTGAGCAACAAAGAACATTATGACTAGCCTGCCTTGATCAGTGATACTCTCCACAAGCAGATGACCAGTTTCTTAGAGGCTCACAAATTTCACGTGTTCATATCTCATATATCTGATAGCCTTCCAAGGCCAGTTTAGAGTGTTGAACAATGTGGGAACTTTGGGTGTGCAAAAGGTTCACGAGTATTTCTCATAGCTTGAGTTCACACAATTAGAAAGACATTTCAAGCGAGTAAATGATCTCCTCCTGTTGCACACCGTGAGAGACCTCGATCATGAGTTACATATGCGCATATCACCAGTAGCCAAGGAGGCAATGGTAGATTGGGCGGATTGGTTCATCCAGTTCCCCATCTTAACCTACATTCGCGTGTATGGGTACTTGGGTCATCCTGTCATGTTACCCCACTATCCATCAGATAGGGTGGTCTTCATGGAATTCTTGCAGTAGTTGTACGAGGTACATTCTCATCTGCGTATCAAATGCAAGACAATTGCAAACTTTCCTTTTGAGATGGCACTCTACAGGTGCAAGACAACGATTGATGCCAAGGCCATGGACCAAGAGATGTTGAGACTTAACCTTAAGTATCTCATCAAAAGACAGTCATATGATCCTTCAGGTCACTATGCAACATGCCTTGGTCAATACTCTTCACACAAGTCTTCCATGGAGGACTATTGGTTCAACTATGAAGACGAGTTCGAAGTACGAAGATGCAATTATAGCTGGTTCAGACTTCCAGAAATTGCTGACTTCATGTCAGAGGATGTGGAAGATCCGATGATGATGGGGAAGTTATTCTTCCCTCATTCTTCATAGATCAAGTTGACTCACAACCTCTTCGAACAGTGGATTGGTATGTCAAGGATAATACATCTATTGAGGAAAGAACCAACAGAGTTGTTTGAAATAGCCATCTCTACTTAGATAGTAAAAGGACAAGGTAGTTATTCCCTGCACAGAGCTGCCACCAGTTCATTCTTCACTACCTTCCATGTCAAGGGTTAAGCCTAGACAAAAGACATGGAATAACCCTCCTAGAGGAGCCAGAATGTCAAGTCATACAAGGGAAAAAATGTCGATTGTTGGTACAAATCAGCAAGAGGTACATGTGGAGACAGCCACAAACATAGTTGAGCCAGCCATGGAAACAATTGCAGTTGAGACAGTAGCAGAGATGGAAGCAGAGCCTACCATTTTGCCGCCACCATAGTAGTCGCCGGTCCATATTGACTTAGAGCTAGATTCACCACCTGTTACCCACTTTTTAGTTACAGCTCAGGTCAAGTCAAGTTTATTGGTTTAGTTTCAACATTGTTGAGGAAAATGAAAAGCAAAGGTAGAATTGGATGAGGTTCATCGTTTTTAGGTACAAAAATTTTCATGTTTTGCTGATTGAGTGTTCATCGATCATCATTGAGATCATCTTACATGTGAATCATAGTTTATTGTGCAAACGTTTAAAACAGAAAATTGAAAAGATTTGCATAGTAATGCTTTTATTTATTCTGTAAAAATGTTGAATCCCACACAAGCCGTGGAAGTAACTTTTTCTGATTTTTTACAATCAAATAAAGAATGCATAAACAATGGTATGCTATACAACTGAAAATAACGGAAACATAGGGTAGGAGGTGATTCGTCATTGCCTGGAATGACAAATCGTTGACAGTTGAGGTTTCCAGTTGAGACGTCAGCTCTAGCTTTTTTTTCAGTTTCAGCTCCCATTCCAACTCCAAAAGCGTCTGCAAGGAAGATAAAAGATGACGTTAGAGATAGTCTCTAAGCAATGATAGATCAAATCCTATCATATATCTATGCTACCAACAGAAATATAGCATACAGTCGATTAGGCATCCATTAGATAATTGCAAAGAATCAAAGAAGAAGGAATGTAATTCAATGGAAGCTTTCAACTTCTTATATTTTGCTAACATGTTTGTTTCAGTGTGTAGGAATAGGTTCATCATGTTCGAGATCATTTATCAGATATGTGGAGTAAAATGGGCTCCCACAAGGGTTGAGCTCGGCATATCAAAAAGGACGTATTCACAATGTTCATACGAGGTACATGAATATTGATAACAGATATGTAAAGCAGCATATTGCGCTCATCTATTTCATTCTCTGTTCAGCTCTACTTTGTTTTTGAAGAGAAACGGAGTATTCAAGTATAGGACATATTTGCAACAATTCAATTTTCTACGAGTTCTTCAACAGAAAGCAGCAAATTCTGTTTTAAGTCAGCATTTAAGAATAATGGAAGATACAGATATGCATTATCTTTTATCAAACAAGCATGTAAAACAATGTGCTTATGCTGTGATAATTCTATGGAACTAAAACAGTTATAGTTATTCAAAAGAAGAATTTACAAATGAAGAAATACAGCCAAGACTAAAAGATGAGGACTGTCAAAAAAGGAATACAACTTTCAGCCTCAAAACCCAACTCTTGTCTTAAAGGAGTAGTCATTATGCTTTCATTTAATAAACAATAGAAGAGGAAGTGATGGTCACACATTAGATGGGGCTAAATCCATTAACCTTTCTCTTACAGCACTTGGAAAATGTATTAATGCACTAGCTGAAAATAGATCTCATATCCCTGCAAGGGATTCAAAGCTCACCAGATTGCTTCGTGACTCATTTGGAGGAACTGCAAGAACCTCATTAGTGGTAACAGTTGGTCCATCTCCACGACATCGAGGGGAAACAGCAAGCACAATTATGTTTGGCCAAAGAGCCATGAAAGTGGAAAATATGGTGAAGCTAAAGGAAGAGTTTGATTATAAAAGTCTTTGCCGCAAGCTTCAAAGCCAGGTCGATATCCTCATTGTACAGAATGAAAATGCATCTAAATTAGCTCTTGATACCAAGCAAGATTTGGAGAAGAAACTTCAAGAATCAAAGAGGTCTCTAGTGGTGGCAGAGAAAAAGCTTGCTACCACTTTCGAGGAGGAAATACAAGCTAAAAAAAAAAAAACAAATGCATGAAGATGAGCTTGGTACCATCTCACAACTGCACCAACAAGAAATATTGGAGATTAGAGATAAGTTAGAAGTTGAGTGTAGTGAAAATGAAACGTTGAAGAGAGAACTATCTAAAGCCAAACAAAGTCTGTATGAGCAAAATGAGAAAATTCATGTGTTGGAGGTGGAAATTAAGAGGCATGAAAAGGAATGTACAGATATGAAGGAAATAAATAAGAAAGAAATGTCTGAAATGAAACAAAAAATAGATGCAGAACATGCTAAGTCTGAACACCGGCAAGAAAAAAATGAAAGCACTTAAGAAAACCATAAGTGAACAAGATAAGAAGATTGAGGCTAGAGATCAAACAGAAATTCTGGAAGTAAGGAAAAGTCTAGAAGAACAAATTCATCGTCAAGGAAATCTTAAGAAGAAACTTGGAGCTCTACAGAGTGAGAAAGCAGAAGCATCAGTTTTGAAGAGCAGAAGTGTAAGGAAACGCTTAAAGATGAAGTGAACATGCTTAAAGAACAAATTTTACATCTTAGTTGTGATCTTAATGAGCAGAACACAAATAATGTCGAGAAAGGAAATTTTGGGAAATTTTCTATTGGATCAGAAAGTCCTATGACCTTTCCCAAGTCTAATAAAATTAGAGATACTATTAGTGGTCAACGAGCCACAATTGCCAAATTGTTTGAAGAAGTTGGATTGGAAAAAAAATAGTGTCCTATTTGGACCTAGAGGATGGGGATGTACAAATTCATGCTGTGAAGGTTGTGGCAAATCTTGCTGCTGAAGAATCGAATCAAGAAAAAATTGTTGAGGTTGGTGGTCTGAGCTCCCTACTGATGCTCCTAGAAACTTCAAAAGATGAGACTATTCAAAGGGTTGTTGCTGGTGCTATTGCTAATTTGGCTATGAATAAAAAATCAGGAGTTGATTATGAAACAGGGAGGTGTTAAATTGCTTTCAAAAATAGCCAGTAAGGCAGAAGATTCACAAACGCTTCAGATGGTTGGTGAAGCATTGGCAAACTTGTGTGGAAATGACAAGCTACAGCAGTAAAGATTAAAGAAAACAAAGACCTGAAAATGAAGGATATCCAGTATAGAAAGCAAGCTAACTAATTTTCACTTCTTTGCAGGAAAAGGAAAATATACTTTTGTTTTATATTTTTCATCGAATTCAAGCAAGCTCTTAGCTTCAAATTTCTGAGCCAACAGATACAATCAGATGCAGCCTGTGCAATCTAAAAGCAGTGAGAGATTAACACCAAACCAGAGGGGTTTTTTCAAATCTAAGTAAAGTTTACTTCAGAAGAGAAATCTCAACTATCTATGAGATTAAAAATGCCTCGATTAAGGAGAAAATCGAAGTATTTCATCTCTTGTGAGTTCAAAATGAAACTTTTTTTTGCAAAAATCAGAAATTTATGTTCATGGTGCGGCTTACAAAAGCGAAGTATTGCAGATCCAAGGAAAAGAGACCAGATTCAAATTTTTAAAGCAAGTTTGTTCCTTATTTCTATGAAAATCACTTCAAGATGTGCATGGCGGCGTGGAAATGCAGGGTGAAATATTTTGAGCCAATTTTTTTTCAATTTTTTCAAATAACAGTTTACAAAGCAATACACCCGTTAAGGTTAGAGATAAACCAAAACGTGCTGAAGCAACTCTAACCAGAATGTACACCAGGATCCCGATGTGGGCAAGGTGTGAGCATTGGTCAGAGGATCTAAAACAAATTGCTTATGCAGGAACTCTAACCAAGAATGGCGCCGATGATGGCGAGCATATGGTCAGAGGATCTTCTAGTCTAATTGCTGAAAGGGAACTCGACACCAAGTATGTGCTACCCAATCCAGAATGGAGTGAGGGGCGACCATATGGCGGAGTGTTACAAATTACAATGCTTGAAAAGAAATGCTGAAAGCTGAAAATACTAAACACCCAGAATGTGCTTGCTAACCCAGAGTGGGAAAGTAGCTACCATAGGGCGGAGATGAACTATTACAAATAACTTCAAATGAAAGTGAGCATTACAAACAGAATTGGACAAGCTTAATAATTACTGCCAGTACTACTGCCAGTTTACAAATTGAGAATCATTTGCCTGTCAAGAGCATAGAAACTGGAAAGATCAGCATTACAACATATTATGGATTCCCCTTGGCTTGATTCAAGTGCCAAATCAATAACTCTCAAAATGACTGGAATAACACTTTTGATTTTCTCAAATCTGCATTTTGCATTTAAAACCAGCAACCTATGAAATGATTCAAATGTTCATATCTCACTAATAACTCACTCAAATTGCATAAACTCTGATGCACAACACTCCTATTATGATGGCGCTCAAGCTAGGAACCAAACACGGACTTAAAATGCAACTAACAATTAATGCACAAATCCCAAGATAGGCTGAAAAGTACGGCCCAGCTGAGAAAGGTGATTTCTCTTTAAAAATCACAGCCTCCAAAATAAATTCTATAACCTTGGGAATATGATCGGCCCTTACAAACAAGAAGATTAAGAAGATACCCAGAAGCAATATTTTTGTCTTTTTTGAATTACGAATAAAAACCTTAATCTGCTATAGCTAAAATGCAACAACTGGAAAATCTAATATGCTGAAAACCACTAACATGCCAATCAGATCTAACAATGCAATAAGCTGATTACAATGCACAAACTAAATGCAACTCACAACATAGACTGAATCACCACTAGTTGTTGTCTTGCAAACAAGAAGCGATGCCCGAGCTAGGAGGCCTTCATTCCTTGAAGCAAACCCAGAGCCAAACCGGCAGCATAACAATATTGTAGACCAAAGATGAGAAATGATGCTCAAAGTCTTCCTTTTATAACTTCCTGTTGACTTCACGAAACCCTAAAATCCACTTCAATGTCAAAACCCTAATCCTTTCTCCAAAATGGCGTCCTTTTCCTTTCAAACTTGATATTGATATTTTAATTAGATTCAACACCTTGATAAATGCGCCCACATGAAGCTTGCTTTGACTTTGGAAATTAATAAAATAATCTTAATGAAGGCGCCACCCTCAAAAGACCACTTTTCAAAACAACATTAAGTCAATAGACTAGGCCAAGGGGTCAACGTTAAAATATAATATTTAAAACGTGACATTTTAATTAAATGACTCAACTTATCTCTCTGAATGTGCCCTGAAGCCATTACTGAGCAAGTCAACTGACCAAACTGAAGCAGGAAGTCAACCAAGCTGAACCCAACTGAAAAGCTGCCAAAAATAGAATTTACTAAAAATAGTAAATTCCAGAAAATGCTCTGAATGCCGAAATGAACATACCACTGCGAAGCTCTCTGAAAACCCAGAAAGAATCTGCCATCAAATCCACCAACTCCGAGCAAAGACAACCTCAAAAATAGGAAACCCTAATTTTACCTTCCGACTAGCCTTCGGGTTTCTAGAAAAAGGCCAACGGTCACTGGAAAGATCAGGTTTGAGAAGGGGACATTACAGTCCGCCCTCCCCAAGATTGCTTTTCCTCAATGAAATATTCCGAGCCAAATTTTTTCGTTTTTCAAATAACAGAGTACAAAGCAGTGCACCCGTTAAGGTTAGAGAAAGAAATCAAAACGTGCAAGAAAGCAACTCTAACCAGAATGGCGCCGATGATGGCGAGCATTGGTCAGAGGATCTAAAATAAACTGCTTATGCTGGAAAAGGAACTCGACGCCAAGTATGTGCTACCCAATCCAAAGCGGAGTGAGGGGCGACCATATGACGGAGTGAATACAAAACAATGCTTGAAAGAAATAATGCTGAAAGAGGGAACCTCTCGACACCCAGAATGTGCTTGCTCATCCAGAATGGACAGTAGCGACCATAGGGCGGAGTTATCACTATTTTACTCTAAACTGAAAGTAGGAATGATTATTACAAGAAATGACAAAGCAATATTAAAACACTGGTCAGTACTACTGCCAGTTTACAAAGATTATGACTGCCTGCAATGTCAAGATATCATATGCTTATCAAATAGTACGTTCAACCAAGAAGCAATTACAATCCTTAAGAAATCACAGTGTCCCAACCACAAAACAGAAATGCAGATTTCTGTATTCGTCTTTTGTCAGATCTGTACTTTAAATGTGCAATCAGCAGTTCACAAGTTCCAAAGAATGTTCACAACTTGCTCAATAATCATCCAATTGACATGCCATAAAATGCTAAGCACTCTGAAGACCTAGGCGACCAAGATAGACCCTTGAGACTGAACCAAACACTGCAGATTTAATTAACACGGATTCCAATGCAGATCTCAATGGTACGGCCTAGTACAGAAATTCGACTTCTTCTAGGAAATTCAAGACTTCTTTAAAAATTCTAATATCTGGAGAATATTGGCGCCTATTACAAACTCAACTAATGATGCAATACCCAAAACTATATTTTTTGTCTTTTTTGAGATATGAGCAAAACATTAAATCTGCTGTCACTAAAATGCACCTTTAATATACCTCTAAAATGCAGAATCAGAAACTAAAGGATTACAATGACGATTACAATGCACAAATATCAATAACTCACAAACTAGACTAAGAATCACCACTTGATGTTGTCTTGCAAACACGAAGCGATGCCCGAACTAGGAGGCCTTCATTCCTCGAAGCGTTCCCAGAGCCAATCCGGCAGCATAACAGTGTATTTTCCAAAGATGAAGAAATGATGCACCAAGACTCCCATTTATAATTCTTCCGTTGACTTCACAAAACCCTAAAATGAGCTTTTAGGTCAAAACCCAGTCCCCTCAAGCATGGGCGTACTTTTCCTTCAAGGCATTAGTTTGACATTTTAATTAAATATCCTTCTTGAAATATGCGCCCCTCATACCCTTGCTTTGACTTAGGAAATAATCAAATCATCTCTTAATGAGGGCGCCACCCTCAAGGGCCCACTTTTAAAAACAACATTAAGTCATTAATTCTAAGCCAAGGGTCAACGTTAAATTATAATAATTAAAACATGACTTTTTAATTTAAATGACTTAACTTATTTCTCCGACAGTGCCCTGAAGCCAAAACTGAAAAAGCCAACTGATCATTCTGAAGCCGGAAGTCAACCAACCTGAGCTCATTTGGAAAGTTGCCAAAAATAGAATTTACTAAAAATAGTAAATTCCAAAAAGTGCTCTGAATGCCAAGATGATCATACCACTGCGAAGCCCTCTGAAAACCCAGAAGGAATCCGCCATTTAATCCATCATCTCTGAACAATGACCTCCTCAAAATTAGGAAACCCTAATTTTAACTTCCGACTAGCCTTCGGGTTCCCAAAGAAAGGCTAACGGTCACTGGAAATGTCAGGCTTGGAAAGGGGACATTACAGTCCGCCCTCCCCAAGATTGCTTGTCCTCAAGCAATTGCAAACTAGGATGCTGCAATATCTCATCACTTTCCCAAGTTGCATCCTCCATAGGCAGGTTCTTCCACTTTACCAAACATTCTCTGATAGTTCTATTCCTCAAGGAACGTTCTCTGACATCAAGTATCTCCTCGGGAACCAGAACCAACTGTCCTTCTTCATCCAACGGTGGCAACTGTGAAGAAGCAATTACATTGTGTCCAAGTGCCTTCTTGAGGCGAGACACATGGAAGACGTTATGCACTCTGCTATCTGAAGGTAGCTCTAATTCATAAGCTACTGCCCCAACTTTTCTGATGACCCTAAATGGCCCATAGAAGCGAGGTTTGAGCTTCCCAGCTCCACTCTTCTTGAGAGTAGACTGCCTATAAGGTTGTAAACGGAGATAGACCATATCCCCAACCTCAAAAGAACGCTCTACACGCCTCTGATCAGCATACAACTTCTGCTGATTTTGTGCAATCTGCAAATTATCCTTCAAGGATCTCATTATGTCTTGACTATGCTGCAACAAATCCTTGGCTAATGGTGCTTTGTTGTCACCAAACACCAAATCTGCAAAACTGGGTGCTTCATACCCATAAAGTGCCAAGAAAGGAGACATTTTGATTGACATATGAAAAGTAGAGTTGTAGCA